>WURS02023292.1:0-11878 GCA_011762765.2 Rhinocypha anisoptera | reverse complement strand
GCCAGAGCCGTTCCCTTCCCGTTCGGGAATTTTTTTCACCCCCCCCCCCCCCCCCCCCCCACATTGCTCTTTTGACCGACTAACCCGAGCCCAACCACTGTGCATTGCCTGGATTGCAATCTCGGTCGCATGGACGGAAACCACGTCATTGGGTGCGGAGGTCAGCTCCCCTACCCCCTTCCCTCAAAATTGACACTCGGGTGATTAATTCGCTCCGACCGTCGCCCACACTCCCCCAATACCCTTTCCACTAACATAGTTTCCTAATTGTTTCGTGCCCGTCAGAAGAGAGGCGGTCCCTTGCCACTTTCCCAAAGGCAGTGAATGATAAAATGGTGGGAAAACTGCAGCACAGAAATATTTGTGAACTAATTTTCCATTTCAGTTATTAAAAAAATTAAAAATATACCCTTTGATTTATTCGTTAGTCATAGATTTGAATGATTCGTTTTCCGTTCGACAAAAATTCATAACCTTCTTCTTACTTTTAACATTACTTCAGCAATATGATTCCCGACGCTACTAATAGCCACTGGATCAAAAAATTCACTTCTATTTCTTTTTCCTCCTCCCGTCTGCCATTTCTTATCAGCTGAGTTATCGTACAAATATCACCCGTTTTTCCATCGATTATTTGTGGTAGCATTGTCAGGTCAGCGTAAAAGTATTGGTACCTACCAGTTATAGCTCTGAGAAATATATGAATCTACGTATTTTCGGTTTAGAAATACCAATTTTGTGTGACATACATACTCATAACCGGATAATCCGTTTTTGGTCATGCTTCCAACAGTTTTTTTTTCTATGCTGTCCGTTCCCGTGCCGTCTTCATTTGCTCTAGGAAATTCCTTCTATCAATTGTCTCGTCATTAAGTTGTATGTTTATTTTTTTTTCTCTTTCTCACTCAATCTTTTCATCCGTTATTATTTTCAGTAAAAATACATTTCTTTGAATGTGCTCTGTTCAACTCCCTTTGTCTTATAAATAACCGTATAGTTGGTTCTTCTTTAAATTATTCTATTAAGTATTCTTTATAATAAATTCATTACAATATCCGTGATAAATAAAGGTATTAGATTAAGCACCATCCATTTTATCCTCTTCCAGGAAATTACTGTCATTGCATTAGTCAGCTTTTATTATTGTAAAAGAATTATGGCCATTTCATTTTCGACAATACATAGATTTCAAAACGCAATAAATTTTTTAGTCAAATTTTAAATAGGTAACAAAATGTAAAGTTAAATAAAAATATGATTTCTAAGATTTACAAAGGGTAAAACTCTACGATATATGGTATTTATATATTTCAGCACTTTGGTGTGCTTAAATGTGTATAGAAAAAAATTGACAATGACTAAATTGTGATTGGTTATCCTTTGAGATGTATGGTAACTACGTTATTACTCTAATGATAATATTTCCACAATATTATTATTCTTTGTTAACAAAATAACATCTGAATGAATTATTTGGGAGAGTATTGTCTGAGAAGACACCAATAATCAAGTGAATTTATAACGCACGAAAATCCCAGAAGCATTTACTATTCCCTTAATTGAATTATTTTTTCACAAATGATTTAGCCTGCTTAGTCTTCTATGAAATGTATCGTAAACAGAGTTCAGAACAAAAAGATTCGAAGAAGGAATAGGGAAATTAATTTGTCTGAGAAATTCATATACATGATGTATCATTGAAAAAATGGCATTTAAAGAGATAAAATGCACAGTAATAACATTTTTTGTGTTATTTAGTTTTAGAGACAATATGATGAACAAATTTCGTTGGAAATATCTGAAATGCCTTCTTAATATTTAAACACAGAATTGAATAAACAATTGTCAAATTATAACGTGAATTACTTTTGAAATAGAAGCAATGAGTGAATGTAAATAATTGATTATATACAAAGAAAGACGATTAATGTGATTTAGATATCTGATGCTGAGTTAATTTTTTTACAGAAGTTATGAACTTAAATTCATCGTAAAAAATATTTCATCCAGAGAGTTTCAAACTGTACATTATTTTTGTCAGAATGATACTCAAGTTTTTTAGGCCTATTAAGCAAGACGTGGACACAATATTTTTATGTCCGATCAAAAACCAATATCTTTTGATGGAAGAGGGATGTTCTCATCTACGGTCAATATGAAGTCCTTGGTTCAAATTCCTATTCAGAATAAGGTAATTATGATTTTCTCCTTTCTACTACATTTAATTTTCATTTTATCAGTCCGTTTCCTTTCGTATGTTTCCATCATCCCGAGGGCATGCCTTTGTCTTTAGATTAAAAATTTTCGTATTTCTGTTAGTTGATTACTATTTAATGGTCTGTTTTAATTTTTAAATGTTGCATCGAGAAATTTTATGGACAAACTTATTTGTTCTTCCGGGTTGTACATTTGCAGTGGAATTAAACGCAAGCAGAAATATTTCGTGAGAGCTGGAGAGGTAGTATAGGGGAGTCTGGCGCGAGGGTGGATGAGGTTTAGACAGGAGACACACTGGAGTGGGGGACATGACGGGTGGCTCCATCCACCGTGAGCGCCGGCGATGAGCACTCGGGCCATTGGAGCGAGAGGGGAGGGGGGAGGCGCGATGCGTGGGAACCGAATGCATGAGTGACCGGATGCGCGTTTACTTTTTCACGCAACCTCCGAAGGAATCAAGGCTTTTATGGTGAGATGTCCACATTGCCGACGTGAAAATGAGCGACCCTCGCATGGGAGCCCACGTAACGATTTTTCGACTGTTTTATTTTCGGATTTTTCAAATTCCTATACGTTACGAATGTCATTATTTATCATCTATCCTCCAAATAATGATTTGTCCACATTTTGATGGATCATTTTCAGGTCAGATATCTCGAATTAAATTCACATATGGACACACATACACATTCTGATACGTGAATTATACTTCATTTAGTGGAATTGTTTCAGTTTGTTGAACCAGCTCTTGCATGCGCCTCAAATGGTTGGATGTACTTATAACGCATCCAATACACTTTCAGGACATTACTGTTATCTCGGGATGTCTCTGGAGGTCAGGACCCATCTCACGATATCAGGATATTTCTCTAGTAAATCAATGGTTTTGGATAGGAATCTGACCATCTTCCTCCTTGACGTCATCTTTAGACTGTTGTAACTGCAGAATTATTTCACTTGATTTATGCAGCGAAATGAAAAAACCAACTAGGTAAATTTCCACAATTTATTTTTGGTGACTACCTGGGTTTCGACTTACAAAGTCATCACCAGGTAATACAGGAAAGTACAGAATGCAAGCTATATATACGCTAATGTAGGAGGGGCGGTGGAGTATTCGAGGGAAGGGTTGGGTTTGGAGGGGAGGGGGGGTTATGATTGGCGAACGTCGAGTGACGCATCAGGTCGTTAGCGAAGGGTCGGTGTCTTGGAAAATAAGAAGTTCGAGGAGAGGTGACCATGAGGCATATGTCATGTCGTTTAAAATTTTTTGGACCGGCAGCTTTTATTTCTAGGCGTTCCAAGGCGTCAAGTCGGAGTCCCTTTTTTTCCATGTCCAGGGCTTTGGGTATGAAGTCGCTCGTGTGGCCCTCCTCTAGCAGATGTTTCGCAAATTGTGAAGTATCGCTACAATGTGTAAAGCGGGCCTTATTCTCTTTAGCTCTCTGTCGGAATTGCCGCCCTGTTTGGCCGATTTATACTGCGGAGCATTCGCATTCGAGCTGATACACTCCACTCTTCTCTAGTGTAGGGATTTTGTCTTTGGTTGTGGATAAAATATTCTTTAGGTTGCACTTGTTATAGAAAGCTGGTCTAATTTTCTCTTTTGGTATTGTTTTTGTGACTGTGCCTGAAAATTGTCCAAGGTAAAGAATTTTTTCGGATATTTTTTGTGATTGTGTGTGAAAATTTATGCGTGTTTATCTCAGGGTCAGTCCTAATTTACCTCGGAAAATTAACGGTTTAATTCTTACACAGTCTTATATTTATTAAACAAGTCACATCTCCACAGTACAAGTTTCTCTTTCAAATTCTATGAAAATAGGGTTCTTGAATTGAAGACTTATCCGTTTTTGCGTCAGACTTCTCATTCAGGTTCTTATCACGTCAGACTGTGGTTATTTTGGAAACTCTGGTATTCATAAAATCATTCCATAGCTGTCGATTTTTATAAGTCGATCACTTGGATTTAAATTTTCTGCCTTTAAATCACACACATACATATAGACTACAAACTACCGCAAAGCAGTTTAACCAAGGAAAATTTAAAACAATTACTGTCTCTGTGAAAATATTCTGTTATCATCAACATTTCCTCATTCCCTAAATTCCCGCATATTCGGCATCATATTTATAAATAAAATCTCTTAAATACTTCCGTTTTTCTGTCTGTTAGACAACATATCTATCTGTCCACACGTTTAAAATACGGATTGCTTTCCAAGGAGTTGTTCCTTCCACTCATATAGAAATAAAATTAAGTCTGGTGTAGAAATGGAATTAAAAAAGTAACTATTTAAAAAAAACCCCTATTCAAGTGTTGCTTGGTGGATACTCTCCATAAGGAAAGGGAACAAAGGGAATTAATTCATATTGATCCAGGAGGTCAAATATGACCATTATGAGAGCAAGGGGTCCAGGCTAGACCTTCTGGAGTAATACAAAATAATATATAGGGCAATTAAGAATTACTTTCTAGTAAATGACAATGTGTTGCCCTACCACCTCCCTCGACATCAGCGATAACGATGACCTACTCCTTTCCAGCGGAGAAACCGACTGAATCATAACTTGGGTACCTTTCAACTTCAAGCATTCCTTCTTCCAATGCCCAGTGTCAAGGACATCTCATACATGTCAAGGACATGTCATACATCTCACTACCTCCTCTTTTTCAATCCATTTAAACGAATGCATCTTCTCTTTACGTACATGATTATGTCGCACGCGACGAAACCTGGACGTGAAGATTAAAAATTTTGTCTTGTAGAATAAAAAGTTTCATTTTTTCTTTGCGTCATCAGTAATGATATCTTATTTTTGGGAAATCGTTTCAGGCTTGACTAGGTGGAATTCTCTCATCATGGAAGGTTTGGAGGGAAACACTGCAATTTCACATGATAAAAATATTTAATTAAATTCAATAAGATTTCGCCGTATTACAGCCCAATCAGCCCATTTTCGCCTGTGAAACTTTATTTCAGAGAATTGAGTAACGAAAACTTTTGAGGGAGAGGAACGGAATTTTAATGAGAATATGGAGTTTACAAAAGGTTTTGTTGGTCTAAATTTTGTAGAAAAATTCTATAACACCTGAAGATTCTGAAGAACCAAGTTCTCTGTGATTTCCTCCGTGTGTATCCGAGAAAATGGAGGAAATCCCGGGACACTTGGTTCTTCATTCGCACTCCGCGGAAGCCTTCAAAGCGAACCTGAAGCTGCTCTAACACGGAAAAATCTGATCATGTCGAAATAAGTATTTTTTATGTGGAATTGCAGTGTTTCCTTCTAAATCTTTCGTTACTTCCTCGCGTTTCGTGTTATTCTCGCCAGAGTGGAGGGTGTCAAGCACCCCTTTGGCGATGATGGTGATGCGAAATAATTTTACTCATTCCATTAGATCTAGAAATATTGCTGTTTTTTGATGTCGAGTTTAATCAATGTCAGCAATTTGGTGCTGGTGCAATTTAATGAAAAATACCCTAAGATATCTAATGAAAAAATGGATTTGTGGAATTTTTGGAGAAAAACTATTTCTGTTTGAAATTGCAAATAACCAAATCACAAGAAAGAACTTTCTTCAATGTAGGAGTTCTTCTTGGTCAGGTCATTTTTTCCTGTGGACATTTATTTCATGGAATTGAGTAGCGAAAACTTTTGAGGGAGTTTTAGTGAGAATATGGAGTTTACAAAAGGTTTTGTTGGGCTAAATTTTGTAGCTTTCCGTTCGGTTCCGAATGGAATAAGGTTTCCAATTCACTTTAGTAACACTTAGGTGATTTATATTTTATGTAATCGTATTTAAAATAAGTGATTTATACAAGTTATGAATCATATTTATATATAATTTTAGTATAACTGAGTTATTCTATTCACTTTAATTTATACACCATATTACATAATAGGGGTAAATTCAGCTATTAACATTTAGACATCAGACAGCAATTAATCGAAACACAGGGGTCCATTATTTTTAAGCTATATTTTCCTCTGGAAGTGTTACGTTGCTGATCTTAAGTTGAAAGAAAACGTGGACATAAAATCCTTCCGATAAACCAGTGGCAGCAAAGCTAAAACAAATGGCCTCTTCTAATGACTTTGCGTATTTACCTACTTTTAGGTTCCGAATTTTTTCCTCACACCTACTTAAACCACCTTTCGGTTTGGGTACGAAATATAATTTATGTTAACGTGCAGAGATACAAAATCTCCTCTCTGATTCGCGTATTCGATCCATTACTTTGGCAGCACTGAATTTAATTTCACTTTCCCCTGATATTCCGCATTCAAATTTGGTCCTCTATTTATATTCCGGAGATAACAGCAACCCTCTGATTAGAGTTTTCTCGTATTTACGATAACATCCTCGAAAATTTTGATTGAATTTTCTCCAGGAACATGGGCGTTAAGACACCCTTTATTCGTTGACCTATTTAAATATGTAAATACACTGAGATATAAAATTATACTTGTTATCGAGTCCTGTTGGAATACCTTGCTTGACCAAAATTCTACTTTCCATTGCTTCCTTCATCTACCCATCGCTTCTGAGTATCCCTTCCACCCACATTTTCTTCTTTTTACGAATTTCACTCTATAATTTTCTCTCCTCCTCTCTCGTTCTTAGCGTTTAATTATAAGCCAGGACATTTGACTAAAAAACGTTAAATTGGCTTCTTATTTACTCCGTTTTATTTCACTAATAAATTATGGGTGTTAATAAAAATATCTCTCAATTAATCTCAATAATTAATTTTTCCAAAATTACATTAAATTTTAATTTTACTTAAACAATTGGAGTAAAATATAATTTTTTAAATTTTAAATTTCTGATTAAAAATTTTAAAATGCATATTTCTTTGTAGGTAACAATTTTTAACCTAGAACAATGTAACAAGTCTTTTTTTAATATTAATGTCTAATTTTTTCCCTTAGTTGAAGAAACATTTGAGATTTTGCGTAAACTATTGTACTCACAACATCCGTAATTTCCTCAATTTTATAAAACAACAAAAAAAATATTCTGTAGTTTTAGATAATTTAAATAAATAATTATAAAGTTATAAATAATGATACTTTAACTATCATTTTTATTAAATAAAACAATAAATGAATATTATGGAACTGACCTTAAAAAACGACCCAGAATACCAAAAATAAAACACTTCACGAAAATTAACACAAACTATTGCTATACTAAATAATATTCTACCAAAACACGGACAATGTTACAGGTATTCATCTACTGGTATATCAGCTGCCATCAAAGTCAGTAAATATCTGGGCTTCAAAATTAAAACAACTCTGCAATCCAACCCAACTCCAAAAAGGAAATCAAGCACATTAACATGGAAAAAACGCATAGAGCGTGACATAGAACATATTAGGCAAAAAATGGCCAATTTTCACAATAAAAAAATGGAAATAGATCATAAAACCTAGTAAAATCACTAATACCGGTTTTCAAAAGTATCAATACCAACATCACTGACATGATAATCACAACAGACAAGCTAAAGAGTACCTAGAAGTCATTAAACAAAAATTCGAAGTTAATATTGGGCGCCTTAAAAGATGCAATAAGTCATTTAATAGAAAACAACAAAATATTCAATTTAAAAACAGTTAAACTCTTTTTATAAATAGCTAAGATCATCCGCAGCTAATGAATCCAAGGTTAAACTACCAGAAAAATAAAATTTTTGGCCCTTAATATGGTCAAAACCAGTAACAAGCAATCTCAGCACAAGGTGGATCAGTAAAGAACATGATTTAGACTCCGACCTAACAGAAATGCCGTTCTCTGAAATCTCATCTGAAGAGCTTAAACAATTAATAAAAATACACATAATTGGAAATCAGAAGGACTATACGAAATTCAAAACTACTGGTACAAGCAAGTTACATCTTAGATGTAGCTACCACAAAATGTTTTACAGACATTATTCATAATCCAATTCAACTCCCAGCATTTTTCAAAACAGGAATAACATATTTAAAACCAAAATGAATTAATACGGATGCTCCTAAACAATATCGACCCATAACATGCTTTCCAACTATATATAAAGTGTTACCATGTGTCACAAATAAAATATTCAAACATATCGACCAACATAACTTAATTACGGAACAGCAACAAGGATGCAGGAAGTTTCATATGGGGTGCAAAGAACAATTGATAATCGATTCTGTAATCCTTCAGCAATCACACCAACAAAATAGACACCTTCTTGCTGCTTATATAGATTATGTAAAGCTTTTGGCAGTATCCCTCATGACTGGCTTTTAAAAATTCTAAAAATATATCAAATCAATAGCACCATTATTGAATACCTAGAGCTTGTTACATGAAAGTGGAAAGCAGCCCTCCATATCAACATATCTGGTAAAGGTTTTACAACAACAACAATAGATATAAAAAGAGGCTTATTCCAAGGGGATTCCTTGAGTCTTCTCTGGTTCTGCTTTGCATTAAACCCTTTATCTAATATTCTCAACAGCACTAATTACGGATACACTGTTAAAAATAGCCCGGCGATCAGTTTCACTTTGTCTCATCTACTATACATTGATGATATAAAAATTGATGCCTCAATTGAACAGCAACTTAAATATCTTCTGGACATCACTAGCTCATTTTCAAATGATATTTGCATGCAAATTGGATTGGATACATGTAAATTGCTTCACATAGAAAAGGGAAAAATCAAGTCTGAATATTACAATACTTTGAAAAATGAAGTAATAAATTCCATGGAACCAAATGATCATTACAAATATATGGGATACCTTCAATCAAAATCAATAGAGCACAAACGAATCAAGATGAAACTAACAGACCAACAGACAATCAATAATAGACTCACATCTACTCTTAAAACCGAATTAAATGCAAGAAATACTACCAAAGCCATCAAAACTTTTGCTCTGCCAGTAACGTATTCATTTGGAATTATTTACTGGTCAAAAACAGAAATAGTTACAATAGAAAGATCCATTAGAATAACACTTACAAAATATAATATTCATCACCCGAAGTCAGCAACTGAAAGACTAACCCTACCAAGATATATGGAAGGTAGGGGAATAATATAGGCCCAATCAGTCCTTCAATCACAAGTGCAAAGCTTTCAAAATTTCTTCTATGCCAAATTCTTCAGTTCACCACTTTATAAGTCCATAGTAAATAGTGATAATAAGCTGACACCATTAAACCTAAAAAATAAAGTTCATATCGCAACAACCCGTAAAAAGACCGTTCATATAAATAGAAAAATAGAATTATGGGCCTAGAAGGGACTACATGGACATCACTTTAATGACCTAAATCAGCCATATGTGGACATAATTGCATAAAAAAGTGGTTGTCAGTGGTCGAGGTCTATGGGGAAACGGAGGGGTTCATGATTGCCATACAAGACCAGGTCATCCATACTAAAAATTACGTAAATACATACTTAAAGATAGCAACACAACAGATGATAAATGCAGATGTTTTCAATGCCCATAAACAATTCAACTCATCATATCTGGCTGTAAGTTGTTAGTCAACACTGAATACCTCAACAGACATAATCAAGTTGCAAAAATCATTCATAAAAAACTGGCACATCAAAACAAAGTAATAGCGTATTGTGTGCCATATTACAAATGCAATCCCGAAACAGTACTGAAAAACGTGTCATACAAGCTTTAGTATTTTATGACTGTCAAAACAGACAAAACCATTGACAGCAGTAGACCTGATATAACCCTGATCAACAAGCAAATAGAATGTTATTTAATAGATATTGAGGTACCCCTATTCTATAACATTTAAAAAAAATAACAGGAAAAGTCGCCAAATACCAGGAATCAGCAATAAACTAAAAAGAATTTTGGAATATGAAACAGGTTCACATTGTCCCCATAGTAATTTCATCAACCGGGATACTACCCAAGCAAATTTTTGACAGTTTCCAAACACTCCATCTTAACCATAACACATATATTAAGCTACAAAAAAGCAATAGTCATATCAACATGCCAAATCACTAGAAAATTCTTAAATTCAGTACAAAAGTAAAGAGTCACTTAGGTGAATACCCGTGCTCTTTGCTTAAAACTCAGGATTAACTGAAGAGGAAGAAAGAAAAAATAGAGATTATAACATTTATTTCACTCCTCCCATCATACAAAACATCATACACCTTATAATGGAGTCTGATATACTCATGGGAAAGTCCAGAAAAAAAACTTATTTAGGCTATCAAAACTTTAAAAAAATTTAAAAATGAACTCGACTTATAAAGACTATACAAAAACAATGAACATGTAAGCTAAACTCGCACAATCATGCATACAAAAATGAAATAGTCATCCAAACTCAAACAATAATGAACAAATAAATCAGGCTCACTCAAAAATATTTACAAAAGTTAATGAATGTGATACTCCACCAGTAATTAGATCACAAACAAAGAAAACCCAAAACAGGGATAAAAACAAAAATAGTCAAATATAGGAAATAAGCAAGGCTCATTAAGGAATATGTAAAAGTATAAGGATAAACAAAGTTTATACGGGCATGTATATAAAAATTAACAAATATACTACCTTTCTAACAATTACAACACTCTTAAGGGAAGCGAAAAACAGTGAGGAAAATAAAATAATAATACCTATGCAATGGGTATTAGATACCTATCAATATCCTTCTCGAAAATAGGGAATACTTTAGTAGGCTTGAAAACCTGCACTCTTTCTTTTCACTAATTTAATTTTTCGTACTTGAGTAATATATATATATATATATGTTCAAATGATAGTAAAATAGGAAAGTGATAGGAACATATAAAAGGACGAACACAATATGTGGTAGAAAATATTGATGGAAACCGACAAACTCATATGAGAAAAAAGATTTTTCCTCAGCCGGGAATTGAACCCGAAATTCCCAATTGCCGTTCAGTAGTGCTAACCATTACACCATCGAGAAAACACACATAAATTATTAGGCCTAATATAGTCAGCTTTTGCCATTTCGGCTTTACCGCCAAGAGATGGCGTTGGTTAGCTGAGATTCATACCACTGTAGAAGAAGGTAAAAACACAAGGGAAGATAAGAAAGGAATATTCTTAACGGACATGATTTTTTGATAGAGGTACAGTGCGTTTCGTGGCACGCATGGCCGAAGTAGGAAATTGAGCACTTTAGGGCTTTACGATACTCATTCATACACAAGTAACCACCCGGCGGAAATACAACTTTCAAGTAATAGTCAATTAGGAAAGGAATAGGAACATATAAAAGGACGAACACAATATGTGGTAGAAAATGATGATGTATATATATATATACATTCATACAGAAGTAACCGCCATTTGGCGAAAATGCATCATTTAAATAATAGTAAATTAAGAAAAAGGGATAGGAACACATAAAAGGACGAACACACAATGTGGTTGAAATATATATATATATATATTATTGCTATTATTAGTTACGAATAGACCCTGTCGGATCACTCAAAGTAACTGACTCATTCCTCATCTTCCAAAAATATATACTATATACATATAGGTATATATATATAATAATAACTTCGAAAAGGTTCACAATGTGAATAATATTGGTTCGAACACTAGTGGAACGTATAGAGACACAGGACACAAAAAG
>WURS02023282.1:0-11879 GCA_011762765.2 Rhinocypha anisoptera | reverse complement strand
GTTTCCCACGAAGATGTGGTACCCGAAAAATCACTCAGCTTGGGTTTAGCTGGAGGTGTACGGAGGGTCGTCACCCGGTCTCGAACCCGTGTCCCCTGGTCAGTAGCCAAGCACTCTACCCACTGGGCTACCACGACCTCACCTATTGTAAATGAACACGAAATCTAAACCAGTTCTGTGACAAAAGTGAAATTTCTCTCCCACTGTATCGGAGGTTCAATCGTGGGAAGGAGGTAAAAAAAACCAACCAAGAGAAATTAGGCTAGTCATTACCACAGTTACGGGGGCAAGGAAGAAATATGCACGCCAAACAAGCAGTCTAGTTTCCGGATGAGGAACGAGAAAATTAGTACAAATACAAAATTTTCTTAACACCATCAGCATCGGAATTTCAAGTGACGGAGGAAAGAATTCTAGAGCACGAAAGCGCTTACTTCGAAAACTCGATATATATATATATATTTTTTTTATTATTTCGCAGACATCGGTCGGGGTGGGCGGATGAGCGCTAAAAACTGAGGTCTGCTCGCGGGGGGTGTCTGCTGGCGTCAGTCAAAAAAAATCAAAAGAATCGCGACAACAGAACGAACGTTAAAGCCGAAAAATAATTTCCTCTCCCTTTCCCTCAACCCGCACGCCCTTGGGGAGGGCGGAAACTTTTCAGTGAAGGGGAAACTTTCGCCTCGGAATGGAGTGGAAGAAAATGCGCGAGCAGAACTGCCACGAAAAGAAAGAAGTCTGGAAGAGGTCCGCTGGTGGGATGAGAGGGGGGGGGGATTCACGGCTCTTCCTCTCCCTCTCTCAAAACATCTTGTTGGCGTGATAAATGACACCCGACTCCCACGGGAAATGGCTTGCTCCCCAGCGTCTTGAAACATTGGCACGCGCGAATTTTTGGCAGAATATACTACGAGCGGGAAAGATGTGAAAAAAAACTTCTCCTCGACGTATTACGGGAATGTATCTGCCGCTAATTCGACAGACTGCGAATAAAAGATGACGGATTCCCTAAAGATTGATTGCAAAAGATTGTCGTAAAGGGCGGAACAGGGCCATTGCAAAATGGAAAAATCGAGTCATACGATTGAAGAGAGCCACGTGAGGCGACGGAGGAGAAACCAATCGCACAACAGATATGCGTCAAATAGCGAATGACTTTAATAGCATATTACACAGGTGGATGATATTGTAAAGTGAAACGGTCCAACAATCCGATGAAAAAATTACCAAACGCGATCGTAACGGTGAAAACAGCGGACAACTATTTAAAATGATCTCTTACTCGACTAGTATTTGTTTATTGAGTTACCTGATCAAACAACACCATATATTTTTGTTATAGCACTGCCTACAATAGGCCCCTGTAATGGCTGACAAGAAGATATGAAGATATAGATACAATGGCCTTCATTCAGAATGGTACCTGATAATTCGGTTTCTATCCAGAATTGTGTACAACCTCCTCGAAGGGAATAAATTAGAACAGGTAGAAAAGTTTACTTATTAAAGAAGCATCATAGAGGAAAATGGGCATAGTGGCCAGGATATTAGACGAAGAATTGCCTTAGCAAAAGAGGCCTTTGCATAAAGGAAGGAGTCTGGTCCATGAGGAAGGATGATGAGCATAGATAGGAGACAGTTGAGATGTGGGTCAGGCGACGGATGGAAAAGGTGTGGTGGATGGAGAGAAAAACGAATCAAGTTCTGAGAATGGTAGGGGAGGAGAGGCGATTACTGTGAGAAAACCAAAAAAGAGAAGGTGGTATTCAGAGGCAATGGGTTGTGAAGGTTGTAATAGAGGGTAGAATGTTGGGTAGGCGGGGTAGGGGTAGGATGAGAATAGGGATTTTGGATAGAATTATAGGGGATGGGAAGTATGCAGATTTGAAGAGGAATTAAAGTTAGATGTTGCGCGGAAAATATAACCAAAGGCTCATCAAAAACCTATCTTGACCGGTAGATTACCCTTCAATCAATTATACAACTAACAGCCTATCAATTAAGAGTTAGTATAACATCCAGGGGCAAGGTTACTCCTTGGTAATCTAATTTTACCACCGGCATTATAGCTAATGCAGTCATTTTATATGCTACCCGAAAAAATATAGTTTTCAGACTCATTTTTCTGAACAATTAATCAACTAAAACAATACTAGTTTCAATACTACAAGAGACGTGACCGATGGCATGCCAGTGTCCCATTTAGAAAAAATTATATTTCTGTTTCCTTCAACTTACTTGGGATGTGCTTCATATAAATAGACTGGTTGTACAATGGAATAGCATAAACATTGGACACTATTAACCGACTAAAATGATCCTGAAATAGTAATTTCTGCATCTGGTGTCCAGTCGTTGCCCCGAAGGTCCAGTGATATAGGAATCACGGCCGTAAATCGTGGACGAACCCAATGAAGAAAGAGCGAACCAATTAGGTTATCTTTCCAGCTAAGTACTCGGTTGCGGCAGGTAGACATATTGATAACGTAAATAAGTTTAATGAAGACAGATTGCTAACCTACTCCGAGAATAAATTCTTTAATACTGATAAAAATTCTTTTAAAAATCAAGAATCCCCTTGGCAAATGTTTAGGGTCCAAACCGCACTTTCTAAATGGACAATCATGTGAGATATTTCTCAAGTTTTCCGCATTGTGAAGAAACAGAACGCATGAATTCGCGCAACGAGTACTGGTATATTCTTATGTCTTCTTATTGCCGGTGAAATATTACAAACATGAGCAACCATACACACTGGGGGAAAAAAATGGTTCCAAAGGAAAAAAATTGTATGAAATACACCACGGTGAGCATTTTTCATTTGTTTGTGCAGACCGCGATTAAATAAAGCCGATGGTTCTTTGAAAGATGATCGATGAGGACATTCAATCGTAGTCCGGTGACACCAGAGGGAGATAAGGAATAGGTTGTCGGAATTGATAGTCATTTAGCTTCCATTAGCTCTCAAATTTCGATCCAACAAACGCCCGAAGCAAACGGCTGGATGGGGAAGAAACGAGGGAAAAAAATTACAGTTTCAATTACATCTATGGGAATAGATTTAACTTTAATAGGACAGAGAACTGTAACATTACACAATTTCCGAACCTGTTTCTTCAACGCGTATACAATACCTTATTAGATTTTAACTTTATGATTCTTTAAACTTTAGTTAAATTTATAATACATGCCGAAAGAAAGACTAAACTGCGTCCATATTGGTCACAGTGTTCACATCGCAAGATAAAATTAATTTGAAAACAGGCAATTTTGTGGAAAAAATATTTTTAAAACTCGCAGAAGACGAAAGGCAATACCATAACTAATCCCGTTTTTCATCACGACTTTCCAAGGCATCAAATAATTAATTGCATTTCCGATAGCAAATTTAATGATCTGCAAGGAAAAGTAGGGCGGGGGTGATAAAGAGTCGGATAAAAGCGGGATATGTAATGAGAGCATCCGAAAGGCATCATCATAGGTGTAATGACAAAGGCTCGGGCACCGTAAGTCAGTAAAATGTAGTAGGTCACACGATCGAGGAAATCTAATTGCCAAAAATTCCCTAAACAAATGGAT
Source organism: Rhinocypha anisoptera (assembly GCA_011762765.2). Lineage (NCBI taxonomy): Eukaryota > Metazoa > Arthropoda > Insecta > Odonata > Chlorocyphidae > Rhinocypha > Rhinocypha anisoptera. The sequence continues at coordinate 8,300 of WURS02023282.1, read as the reverse complement.
ATAGCAATTTAAAAAGTTTGGTGATCTGTAGCACACTAGGCTCTAGCAGTTGACTAAAACGATCAGCGGAATATTTGACTGGAAGCAATTCTAAGCTCATTGACTCGGTAAAAAGTCATATCCTATAAAATGCAGATGAAGAATGAGGGCTTCGATGTATCCAAAAGGATCAGGTAATTCAGCAGCAGATAATTTAAGTCACTATCAGTAACTATATTAACAAGGGTATTTTTATAATTCCGTAAAAGGGCCAAAATTTAACGATAAGTATGAAATTCCTAACCATCAATGTAAACTGTGAACTTTAAAGTTGATTTAGCGGTTATCATTGGCTTAAATACAAATTTTAATTCCTGTATTAGTTCTACAGAGGCTGTATCTCAGAAACCGATTCAGATTTCTCCCGTGAGATCAAATGTCAAAGCCATTTTATCTGTTCTAAGAAGAAAACTATTTTTAGAACTAATAGCATTGCATTAGATTTTACACGGTGAAAACTTTTCCCATTGGAGAGAAATGAAATTTAGAGAAACTGACACGGACTATTTTATCGAGAGTAAAGTATTGGGTGAATATCATAATGCGTGTAAGATTTCATCTCCCTCCAATGGCCCTAGAAAATGTTTTATGCATAAAAAATAACGGAGAGTTTTTTTGTCCTTTGCAGAGTCTTACTCCTGGTTGCACCACAACCCGACAGTATCCGACGCGGCACATCCGAAGAAGATAATGTCATCCAAGGACTGAGGGCCGTCAAGAGAAAACTACGACGCAGTCAAACCTTTATCGACATATCTGAACTTTTATTGCCATAATTTTTTGTCTCTCTTCCTGATGCCCGACTTGACAATTTCACGAATGCATACACCACCCTCTAGCCTTCGAGGAATATCTATAAATACGCCACACGGTAAACTACTCCGTAGGAAGCTCTCCCCTAAATGCCAAGGGGGAAGGAAGCCCACGGATGCACGACCTCATCTTCGGACAAGCCCGAAGTGCCCTTTCCCCTTTAAGGGACCCGCGCGTGGAGTCGTCTCATCGAGCGGCGAACCCTTAAAACGATATCGCCGCCCTTTCGGGACCGAAGGGTGCAGGGGCGGATCGGGGAATTTCAGGGGTGGGGCAGGATCCGGGGTGAGGAAGGGAGGGGGAGGCAGAATGGTAGAGAGATGGGGAGGAAGAGAGGGAGATGGAGAGGGAGGGACGGAGAGATAGAGGGGGAGAGAGAAAGGGAGGGAGAGAGGGAGGCCCGGAGCAAAGAGGAACGTCTTCCGCCGTGGGACGGATGGGAATCCTAATTTCGAAGCGCGCGGCCCGGTATTCAATTTCAAACCCTGCCCTCCCCTCCCTCACCCCACTCATGCACACCACCCACGCGAGGAGATTTCTCACAGGAGAAAAGTAGACCGTGCGGAACGATGATTTCATGATGGCTCACTCGTGGGAGGCGGGTCAAAATTAAAAAAAAAAGTCGCTCTGTCCTCCCACGGCCTACGTCTCGGCTCATGGAAACGTGCTTTCCGCGCGTGTCGCGACAGTTAGGCGTCTCGGGGGGGGGGAACTCTTGGACGGTGTCTTTTTCAGGTCCGACGATGACCCGCAAATGTTGGGTTGTGCCAAGCCAGTGCTGGAGGCGAAGAATGCCGCGGATATCGGCGATGACCTGCAAGAACAAGGCGATGCGGGTCGGGCGAAAGGATGCTCACGGGATCGTTCCCTCGCCGAGGGACGTTCCCATGACGACGATAATGATGGTGGAACCAGGGGGACGACCTCATCAAAGGCTTGGGAACTTGGGATGATATCATCAATTCATCGTTCACCAATTTTCCGCGAGGGTGCATTAAGTTCGGCAACATTCCTCACTAATGGTTCAGAGTAACCTCTCATGAAAAATCTCTAAACTGGATCGAAATCTTTGGAAAGAATTAGGATAAATTTCTCCGCGTAACCCTTTTACGAGTATTCCAAAGTTCTTCGCACATGGTTTACAACACAAACCATTTAACTTCTTGACTGAGAAATAAATACAAAAATATTTGAAATGTTAAATAAATCCACTGATAAATTCCTTGGTAGAACTGAAGGGGATATATAAGAAAAAATAGCAGTCCTCAACGCGAGAATAAAGCTTGAAACTGAGATGACACTAAGGAAGCACTGACCTATATTTAGAGATACACACCTTTGCATATGGAAACATATTATTGATTTAACATGATACTACATTTATCATCAGAGAAGAATTTCTTTCGACATAATGAAGTTAATTATATGAAAAACTGAAAAACTCTTATTTTAAACTCGGAGAATATTTTCAAACAGGTTGAGTGTGTTTACTTTATTCACATTAGAAGTAATAACATGTAAGTGTGGATGAACCGTGGATTTATTTGTCACTTTTTTCTGTCTCATAAAGTGTAATTCAAACTCATTTTTAGGTCTATTCTATTTCTGATGTCAACAAGACAATTTATAAATTAATAACAAGTCATTTAATCTCATCACCACCAATGTAGTGGTTTCCTCTATTTCACCATATGATTATAAGAATGGAAAGGGAATAAGAAAATTTAGCTAACAATTAAAAAATTTTAATATGTAAGAATTCGTTTCAGCATCTATAGATATGTTCGATTGAAATCCCTTTTTAGTATTTTTTGAGAACCTGAGTATTACCTTAATAGCCACAGGTGTTTTTTTCTTATAAAAACCTGTGTGTATCGCATAAATACGGTACGCATTATACTGAGCATAACCCAGACGTCCCTACACCACAACAACATACCCCAAAGAACGAAAAAAATCAGGAGCTCTTGATGTGAGCCACATTTCTTTTTGTAATCCTGGGAAGAGCTCCGTTTTTCATGAGGAGACGAATTATAAAGATTCAAGATGGAAACTGCCGAGAACGGAAGCAGTGTTTCGTGTGAAACGGTGACGACGGAATAGTCAATATTCTCCGAGGGGCGTGGCCCCCGCGGTAAAAAATGGAGGAGGACCCTATCAGAAATTTATCTCACAGTCGTATGATTCCACAAAGGGTTCCCGTGACCGTGGAGTCCCTTCCGAAATCCTTTTATCCCACGAGCCTTGTCCCTGGAAGTTCACCAACAGAACAAATAGTTCCTATTTTCAAGGCTGATATCTCGAGAACAAAGGCCATCTGCGGGCTGGGTAGCGTCACTCGTGACGTGCGGCACCGCCCACACAGGAGTCGTATGACAGTAGTGGTTTTGTTCATTGATATTTGGCTGTGTCGACGGCAACAGCAACATTTGATACCTACTAACATTTAAGAAAAAGACAACTGGACGACACCCCTTCCCAAGGTGGAGCACGAACCCGCGATCTTTAGGTTAGCGTGCTACCCACCAGGTTAATGCGACCGCCACCCACACTGGAATCTCGCACGTAGGAAAGTATGGAAGCGTAGTCATCGTTTCCATTTCATATTCGAGGATCGTGGTGTTTTTGCCATTTCTTCCGCAATACAAGACGTATCCATATGCCCCAGATTCTGCTGTTCTCATTCGACTACTATAGCTTCATGTATCCTAACCATTCATGAGTTTCCTACCTAATCGGTCAGTTTCTCAAAACTATGTCAACAACCTAATGTCATAAAATAGGCCCGATACTTTTGAGGCGTAAATGGTGAATGTACATGTCTGTAACAGGGACAGTAGCGGAACCAATACCGTACTTTACAGTATCTTTACTTTGCGCAACCAACGCCATTTCACTTGCTTGAAGTATTTCCAAGCAGTTTTTCGAAGTGCATTTGTCAATACGTGTATCGGAATTTACGAGCGGGAGATTTTGAAGGGAAACCGACGAGGGCGGGCGTTTATTAAGAAGGTTATTGAGGAGCGCGATGCATGCTGGGAAATATACCGAGGATTGGTCTGGGCTACAATACGTCATAATGAAAGACCATACCTTTCATTTCTGTGCATAATCACATTTAAACATTCCTAGTTGTTCAATGTGCTTTTCCGTGAAATAATCGGCAGTTGCATTTAATACGAACACGAAATAAGGAGGAATACACAGACATTAAATTCGAAAATTAATTCTAAAATAACAAAACCATGATTATAAAAATGCTGCGCTATCGACTTGATGTCATTTTTCAAGGGATAACGAAATAAACTACCCATAATCCTTGAGAAACATAAAATAAAAATGATAGACAAAATATTGGAAACCCACAAGTAAATTGTTTTAATATGGAACTAAAATATTCATACCCCAAATAGGACAGGACAATGACCTCACGCAAATTTTCTCGGAGTCAAGAACTCATTAAACCCGTTATTTTTTTCCTAACTTGGCTATATTTGACGAAATTTGGGAGAATAGGGTAAATAATCGTTATGGTGGTGATATTCCACAAGTGGGCGAACAGCAGGTGCCTATATTCGTTTCTACATGCTCTTTATAGAGCGAAAGATATCGATAGATAAACCATTATTTAGCCATACCACTATTACGTAATTACTAACCAAAAACATTTTTAGAAGCCGGAAGGCAGACAATTTATTTTGATCGAGTTTTCGGCCGGAAATTTCCATTTCTTTCATTAACAAAATTGTTAGTTGGAACTTACCCAAGATAAAATCACAAATAAATATGCCCGCGATTATTCATAAATAAATAGGGACGTCACTTTGCGAAAGTGAGGATTGTTTGTAGAATTCGCCGTAAACCTTTTCCGGAAAACAGAGGACAGAGTTACATAACGTGGATGGCTTACTCGTAGACGTATTGTATAATTAATCGTCATGTTCTTGGTAAAGTCGGTTAACGCGTTTCGGCGGAGTCCGTGAGCGTATCTCCCCGGCTTGATATAAGGCAATTTAATCAAAGAGTCCGCACATCTTATCACTTCGTAAGCCCAGGATCAAAATTTTTACCTTTTTGGGATGAATCATGAAGCCGAAACATTCCCCCGATGTCAGAATACGCAGTCTCTACCGAAGCGTTACGGTTTTCAACAGCTTTAGCCAAACGGTACAGAGTCAATTCAACTCTTCAATCGCTTTGCTTTCGACGTTTAAACGAAGGCACACGCCTCATTCTTCAACCCGCATGCAAGTCACGCGGTCATTGCGCCACCCTTTCGCAAAGCCATGTTCCGAACGCTGTTTATCTGCAGAGGCTGGCAGCGCAACAACTGTCACACACACATATAAACGACTATCCATTTCACGTGTACATGGATACGCGTGCACTCTTCTTTATCGTGTACCGAGCACGTGTAATAGGACTCAGATACACGCTTAGGTCAAAAGATTGTGAGAAATACACAAATATCTACATTTTAACTAATAACTTTCTGTCCGATTCATCTGTCACTTTCGAGGACGCAAGACACACACACACACACACACATACTGGATGCACGCTGTTCATTCCAAAGGTTCTCAATGGAGATTTACCAAAATTTAAGAAATAGGTTACAAAATTTGCAACTTCCACTTTAAAAAAAACTTCTTCTTCTTTATTCCGACATGTTTCGGTGCACCATACCATTATCAAGTCCAAGATTTACCAATGCAGGCTGTTCATTCCAAGGGTTCTCAATGAAGATTTAGCATAAAAGTTACAGTTACATTCGAAATAAAAGCATTTGAATTTACAATCTTAAACGAGTCTCAAAGTTAGTTATTAAAAGTGACCACAAAAGACGAGATCTATGGTACTTATCCTTACTGTTTACTGTCATAAAACCATATACCGTATTTAGGTGCGTACCGTAAAGGACTCCCCGGTCCATGAGACGCACTTTAGCTTTTCGGGATACATTTTAGAAAAAAATATTAGTAAAAATATTTTTGTCAAAATTTTTTGTAAGGAATAAAATTCGAGTGTTATACGCAGAATTTATTAACTGAATTAAAGGTTATTCACCGAAAAAATAAGTAAGATAAAGGAATTCCTTACATTCTTAAAATAAAGATTAAATACTAATACGTGGCAATTCCAGGCGTTGGAAAAATTTATTATCCTCGGCACACAAGATGCAGGCTGATTTCAAATAAAATTTTCAAGCAAAACAAGTGCGTTCTATGGGCCACTCACGTTCTAGGCATATTAGTGACCATGCGTGGAGTTACTGCAGCAGTGTAAATTTTTAAAATCGAGTCGGCACTACATCTCAACTCGTAGTTTTTCATTAATGTGAATTACATTATCCAGATTCCCTGATTCGATGGCACCAACGCAGATTACTACCATTGTGACATATCTCCCTGGCCACTCAATACCCTTTGAAGGTCAGGGAAACTAAATTTATCCATAGCGTATTCGCTAGATTGATAGACAACTGTATTGCACGCTATATTTTAATGAACCTTTGGAAGTATACTAAAATAAAGCGACCCAAGAGCAATTTCAACTGAGGAGAAACTGGAGTATCACCCTCAAGTTTCCAAATAAAAAAAATATACTTCCGGACTTGATTAGATTATACCCTGGATGCGAAACATCATTTGATTACTCTTGACTTTTTTAAGTTCTATAGTGCTTAATCATAAGTAATTCCGATTTTTTTACGCAAATTATCCAAGTAGTATGAAAAATTTACCATTTTTAAGCCCTACATTTTTTTGTTCCGCCGGTCTGAAGCTTAAAATTGAATGACAATGATGATGCCGACAGGTTTAGCCTGCTTGTTAGCGTGCTCGCCGGCTAACCCGAAGGTCACGGGTTCGAGTCCGGGCAAGGGTATGGGTTTTGGGTTTTTAAAGATGGGTTTTTTTCAATGAATTGAAGAGGTGCCAAATGACTACAGTCTTCGATGCACCCTATCAACAGTAATACTACTGCTGCAACGATTATGGGACCACGTAAGCTAAATGAGAACAGTCGAAAGCAGAGGTGGCGAAGCTCTTTAAAAGAGGCCTTCCGATGAAATGTCAATGAAATGAAAACAGTTCCCAAATCCCATCAAATGCAAATTCTTAATGTCGATCGGCGACTCACCGTTTTGAAAGAGGGGTGTGGTTGAGTATGTAACGCCTAACTTGTTGTTTTATTGTTGTTGATGTTGTGTAAAATTTTAAATGGTTAATTGTTAAAAAGTTTGTTTGGTAGTTATGTATGGGGGATTGTTGAGGGAGAAGTGGGGGATTAAAGACGTAAATTTGGAAGTGTGCGGCGGTTTTTTGGTTTACTCCCGAGAATGAGAACGGTACGAATAATTCTGACGTTACAAGTAGTAGTAATTGGGTTTCGTGGGTGCGTCGACGGCTAAGATCTTTTTTCATCACGTCAGTTCACTATAACATATTTAAATAAAATTAAATGCATACATAAAATGCATTACCCAATTAGACACAGTACTGATTAAAAATAAAAAGAGAAAATAAAAAAACTATATGAATAAAAGTTTTCTCATAACACTTTTAAGATATAAATAAATAAATATGGGACGGATATTTAAAAATGTTAAAAAAAACGGGGGATCAACCACAGGAGTTCCACGAAGATGTAACGTCAGAATTATTTGTACCATTTTCCTCCTAGGGAGTAAACCAAAGAAACCGCCGCACACTTCCAAACTTACATCTTTATTCTCTCGTTTCTCACTTCACCTTCACTTCGCACTTAACAGTCCCCGCTATTCCTACACAACAATCCCCGCTCTTCCACTTACGCAATCGCCATACAAAAACTTTCCAACAATCAACCATCCAAAATTCTACTTCATAACAACAATAATGAAACAAATGGCCAGTACACAACATCCCAACAATAGGCCGGACGATACACATAGCAATGGGGTTTCCTGGAGATTCCAATCAATTGTAATCGTTAGTAAAATAAAAATTAAATCAATACACAATTCCTATCTTTTATTTAAAATTCCGGTCCCTCTTAATAATGATAAGACGCGATGCAGACTGTGGTTGAATTTTGCAACAAAGGTTATCATTCCCATCCGCTTCTGTAAATTCAAAGAGTGAGTCACCTGACGCCAAATCGTACGCGAGCTCGAATTTCCTGCTAATAAAATAGACACACTGCTGTTGAATAAAATAAGCGGAAGTTGATCGGAAAATCGGGGCACGCTCGTCTTGAGATATACCCGAGGACGCCAATTCATCCTTCGCAGCACGAAACTTTTCTCAGCGCCCACTCGTAACGCTCGGCTTGACGGTAATGCGAATCCACGACACACACACACGAAACAAGGAGGAGGCAATTCTCACCCCCCCCCCTTTTGTAATTTATGCTCCTTAGCGTAGCTATTTTCGGATGTCACGCGGATCCTTGGTCCTGAATTATAG
>WURS02023271.1:0-11879 GCA_011762765.2 Rhinocypha anisoptera | reverse complement strand
ATCACGTGAAAAGAGCATTTATGTTAGTATTCTTTTTAATTTCCGTTTAAAACGTACTTAATTATTTTTATCGTATATGTTGATGTGTCCGCTATTTTCATGCAAACTATGGCACCGACTTCTGTTAGCGTGTGTACAAACTTCATGCAATTAGTTGCGCCAAGAATGGTGCTACAAAATCCAGGCAATTTCAAGTACCATTTCTGGCCCAAGAAATGGCGTCATGTGTAACGGGCTTAAGTCGTCACTGATGATGAGAGAAAGAGCCTTCGGCCAGTGAAGTTATTGCATCAAAATGGGAGTGAATCACGTTTGAAGTTAACATCGTTATGATTATAAAAAGTTTAAAATACAATGTGTGATCCAATTTGATGCCGTAGAAATATTGTGTGTTCAGATACGTGGATGTTGTGGTAGCTCAGTGGGTGACTAGTGAAATGGGGACCCGGGTTGAAGACCAGATGACGCTTTTGAACAACTCCAGCTAAACTCAAGCCGAGTGATTTTATATGTACCAAATACTTTTAAGACTACACAGGCGGCACAGGGAAAGGAACTAGTCCCCCCTACCCTGACCAGCGCGAAACACACGACAAAGCTCTTTTCACATAGATTTGAAAAACACAGGAAAAATTCCTGTCACAAATTTGAATGGTGTATTCAATTTTCATACCTACCTTTTAGTTACGGATTCCATCGAAAGGGAGAAAATAATACACATGAAATAATGGCACAGAGATCCATCAATTTACCGCACACAAACCAACCAAGTCAACCAACAATTTTTTTCGATGAAAGTCACTTGCAATAATTGTGCGAAATTCTGACCTCTAGAATAAATAATGCATAGGAGCATCGGAAATAATAATTGAAAATCGCAAGAACCTCCAACTGACATTTTTCCTCACGAATTCCCTGAAACCCAAAGACGAAGGGTTGCTCTCGTGGTTCATGATATTGTCACGAAAATCAACGAAATGATGTATGAAAGATCTGCTTCGCTAACGGAAACATGCTATAATAGAATTCCATTTAATTCACGAAAAACCATATGTAAAATTGCAGAATCTATTGTTAAAGTGAAAGACCGGGGGTTAATTAAATGGAACCCCGGAATTGTAATCCAAATTGAATTAGTAATCCAAATAAAGTAACACCACCGGACCACACTCATTGAGGGTGGGAAAGTGGTAAAAAAATAGAATTCCATTACTTAGACTCACATTTAATCTCATAAAGTTGTCAAAATATTTTAGATGTGCAGCTAGACACTGTTTTACTTTAAATTTAGAGGTACACAACCCAACGCGACCGAATGTACAGAACACTTTTTTAGCTCTGCAACTAGATAATCTGATGATTCACCTGGAATAACTCAGAAAAACCGTTTTGATAGCAGAGCTCACACGCTTTTTTCTTCAGTGATGGCGAATCACAATGGGATTTAAAATTGTTATGATCACAGGGGTGCCACTCTTTTGATTCACCTGGTGCCATCTTCTCTTTTCGTCTGGACGAATTTCCGTCTCTAGTGGTTTCAAAATGGATTTGAAAGAAATGGACGTGGATTTGAGTGCAGACGGATCGTCGGAGATCGATAATCACTTGTTCCATTCGGAGCGCGAGACGCAGTTCGCAATGCATGTTTACATTTAGTCAGTCGATGGAGCAGAGGGCAGTGAGCTTTCGGGGTTGGGGGAGTGGGTGACCCCGTGTCCTCTCTGCCCTCCGTTTCGAGCGTCCACGCGTACCCTGGGTGGGATGGAGGGGGGGAGGGAGGGTGATGGGGGGGAGGCAGGAAGGGGGAGCTATTGTTTCAGGTACGCTCGGTGAGCAGCACGCCTAACACCCCTTCCATCCTCCACCTTCCCCCTCGTCATGGGCGGTGCGGGGTCCAGGAGGAGGGTTCCATGCTCTCCATAATCCAGTCCTTCCTCCGCTAACCGCATTGTTAAGGGATGATTAATTTTCACTCCGCCAAACAGTTTCCAATTCCAGGATGGTTTGTTTTCTTCTCGTTCCCCCTTTCCCTCATCCCTCTTCGCTCCACAAATCCCCCCGTCCCCTCGCACCTTGGGAACGTGTATTTCGGGTTGGTGTGCTTTCCCTTGGGCAAAGAATCGGCGCAAAAGCCCTGCCTTTCATTTGTCCTCACGCTTTTAATAGGAACTCTTCGCACAAGACTGTAGGCGGAGGGTTGGATGAAATTCATTATTGAGTGACGCGAGACGTTTCTAGTTTCCTACGGCAGAACTAGGGGAATGTCGAAACAAATGTAACGAGTAAAAGTCTACCTCAATGCACAGAAAGGTACTCTAAACCGAAGAAACACTCCAGTCGAGCCAACCAAAACAAATGTAAAATCAAACAGTCACACGTTGATATAGCTCCCTCCAAAGAAAACAGTTGGGGTTACTATATATTTCTCAATGTTGATTTTAGTTTTTTTTTTGGTCAAATCAGCTTACAAAATTGTTGATATTTCATTAAAGGTTGATTTCACCATTTCTTTTAGGTAGAATAAAGCAATAAAGTAGTTTATACGAGTAACAGTCAATGAATTAATTATTTAATTATGTTTATTGTAGTTTATTGCAATAATTTTAATTCTTCTATTTTTATAATAATGAAAAGAGGTTTAAATACATAAATACTCATTATGATAAAAAATGACTGTAAATGCACATTATAAGTCTGTCAACAATCATTTGCAAAGTCGTAAAATCATTTTTAATTCTAGGAACAGTTGCTGATTTTCCCTATTGGCATGAGTAAAATCAACCATTACCATGGTCTATTCTGAATTGTCGATTTTAGAACTTTTTTCTCTCGGTGTTATGAGTAGGAAAGACCATTTCATTAATTAGCAGAGGTTTAAGGGCATATACAAATAAAATATTTTCTCATTTATCTAGGTTGATCGTAATATTAAAACTTTAATGATATACGATATTAATAATAAGTGCAAATAAACACTAAATGGTACTCTAACCGGTCAGCAAAATATTTGGATTAGGAAAAGCAGGAGAAGGTTGAACTTTATGGAATCATCCGTCAACGTTTTTCCCCTGTGGTGCATCGTGTAGAATAACCTAGTTACAAGTTTGCCATTAGCTTCTTACAACGTCGGCCAGAATTGTGTAATAGGAAGGTCCTTAGTTGCAGGGCATGATTATATTCATTTTCTGGTTAATGATTTTTTTCATCGGGGTAGCATCAAAGACGGTACCATTTCGCCCTACTTCCATTGCAATCACTTGACCTCAAAACATTAATTGTTCTCACAACTTTAGCCACAGTATGGCACAGAGCTTTTATTATACTCCACGAAGAATTTCCGCCTCTGCGTGATGTTAGGGACTGCATTTCTGCTGCGAAAGTAGACCATTCAGAAACCGGGCTTTAAGCTAAGAGAAAAATTCTATTTCTACCGAGGCAGGACTCCATTATTACCGCTAAAACTCAGTCAGAAATTAAAAAAAAGCCAAGATATCAGAAATTACCATTATTCACACACAAAATCAGTAATATGCTATTAAAATGTTTCTGGAGAATTTAATGTGAAGAAATTCGTAGAGTTTAGGGAATGTACAGGCATTTGAAAGTTGGAGATGAATTTCAAGAGTACCAGAATTCATAAACTCAATGTTGAAAATATCTAGGTGCTAAGGTAATTTCCCATGTAAATTGCCAATCCTTTTCATGCGACGCGATGCTCATGACGATATATCTAATCAGCAAGGTTTGGATCTTCATTCGGGTACGTTATTTAGCGAGGCAGCCACAAAAGTTTATCAACATAGAGATATATTTATTAAAACTAATAATACGCACAATTATTAGTAAAAAATGTTAATTTGAGGCATATAATTCTTGAAAATAGGCCGATATAAGAATAAATGATACCAAATAGCTTGTAGCGCATATGAAAGCGAATGAAACGTAAATAGATGGTATGTTACTTTTATAGTCATCGAGAATGTGTTGATATGAGAGACACCGGCAACGGTGGTAAAATTTCAAATTGTCGCTGTAGGCTGCGTTGGCACTCAAAGGGGAGGTTCGTGCAGGCCAATATTGAGGCCTAAGCTGTGACAGGCGTTTAATTTTGATGAAATTCGGTGGTGTTGCACTTACCTTTCTCATTGTGGCGAGGAGTGCACGCCAATTGGATTGTCCCGCATCCAAACCATTTTTCCTCGGGAGTGGAATACCCCAGCTCCCCCTGGACATCGTAAAGTGTCGTTCAAATTACGATGCGAGATTGCGACTTCGACGATGTCCCCGACCGGACCAATATGCGACCTTCCAGTCTTGCACGCGGCCGTGTGTGTGTGTGTGAGTGGGTGGCTGACTGCGTCACCACCACCCCATTCTGCTCATTGTTCCAACGAAAGGTCAGCCACCCATCCATTCCGGGCATCACGAAACTTGAACGGTCGACCATAATCGCCTTACATCTCGCGCTCCAACCAACCAACGCTCGCAGCGACGAAGGCTCCTTAGCGGGAACTTTGGAGGACTCATCTGCTTACTAACCTTCTCTCCATCATTCCCTCCTCCCTCCTTACTCCCCTTAGTACCCAATGTCCTTTTCACATCGTGTGCCTGCACATGTATGCACGCACACACACAGTCGATAAATAATATATAATAAGGACAGGAATAATAACATAAAAAGGACGAACACAAATGTGGCGAGGAAGATTTAAATCTGCCGATTCTAGAAGAGCAACATTTGACTTCAGCCGGGATATTTTTTTCTTTGGAGTTGGTGGGTTTCCATTTTCTTCACCACATTTGGGATTCGTCGATTATGCGCTACTATCCCCGACTTTATTTTCTATTGTTATTTGTCATCTGTGTATGTGTATAACACAAATGATAAGATTTTTTAATAATATTGTATTTATTTTATGCATATATATTTATTATATATGATTAATAATTTTATTTTATTATAATTTAATTAATTTAATTAAATAATTTTGGTTCGTCCTTTTGTATGTTCCCATCTCTTTCCTATTATTTTTCGCCATTTTGCTCATATATCTGTATGAATGAGAATGTATATATATACACTTGTAGGACACAAGAAACATAGAACGCAAATAAAAAAAACACACAAGGATCCTTATGTGTCTTCTACAAGTAAGGCTATATTCACAAGTGTAGACTTATCACCGCATTAGATATATATATATATGTACACATCTATATTAAGAAAACATATTTTAATTATATACTTTTTCCTATAATTTATTGCAAACTGGTAATATGGCGGCTTCTACCTTGTGACTGAATATGCGGCCATTATCTCTCTCTTCGTCGCTTGACCTTGACCCTTTGACCTGTCTTTGAAACAGAGTGTTGCTCTTTCCATTTGCATCGCGGCTCGAAATTCATTCCTATTCTCCTTTATTGTTACGTTTTGTCCTCTCCGTTGATGAAAAAACAACCAGAAAGCTTATTTCGTTCGTACGGGCATTCGTATGTTTTGGGAAATTTGGTTGATTTCTATAGAGTACCTTATGAAGTTTACGACGTCAGAATACCTGTATACCCAAGCAATCTGACATACTGTCTGAGAGCTGTTTCTATGTTTCTGTGTTTCGTTGGACACTTAGCACCCTCTCATATCTAAGAAGAAACCGAAATGTACAGCACATACCCGAGGCGGGACTCTAACCCGCGACATTTTGTTTAGGGGGCGATCATGTTACCCACCAAGTTAACTCCCAGCTGGCCACTAGCTCAAATACACACACTGATTGTCTTAGGATTCTTAAGGTTCAATCAACCCTCATTATATGACCATATGCCTCCCATGAACTTTCCCATGCGGTCCTTTTTCCCGGTATTTTATCGATACCCATTTTCATCTCTGGTATTTTTTCAGTTCCGAAAATGACGTCAGGGTGTTTTCCTTCTTCGCCTTTTTTTATTTTGACAGCGTTTCTTTTTTTTTACTAATTTATATTGTATTACTGTCACCTTGAAAAGCATGCTCTATTCATTGTATTCTTTTCCTTTCAGTCGTCTACGAAAGAAACATTTTGACTGAGAGTTAGTGCTAGGAAGTATGACAAACAGATATTGATAAAAAATGCTATTGCTGTTGATATACTCCTCAGAATACTATTGATATCATTCAATGCACCCGTAAAAATACTAAAAAAGAAAACACTTTTCAAAGTTAGTTTCATTTCAGTTGCAAAATCCGGATCCCTCGAGGAGTCCCTCGTTTTCATCACCTCCTGCATGGAAATTCTTCCTGCATCATTTTATCGAAGATGAGGAACAACAAAATCCATTTTCAGAATATAGCTTGTCCTTGCCTGCTTGAGTGACTCCACTCATGTCTTTCAATCTGTCCAAATTGCTTTGCGAGCACCATTCGACCTCTCTTCTCGTCCAAGCTTCTCCATTCCTATTTGACAGTTTTTCTAAGAATAATAGTGACGATATAACAATATTCTATAATTTTAAAAGTAATATGTCAATGCGTTTAGAAATGTTTTTATAAAATTGATGCAGATGCATATAAGGTAGTTATTATTAGTAAATAAAATAAATGAGAAAAATCGTTACTGGAGCCATGGTTTCCATTCTAGTAATCACATAATATAAATTAATTGTGGACCAGGCATTGATTTGTTAATATATTATCACATCGCTTGCTCATTTTTCGGATACTTTATTATCGATATTCTTTTTCATTGGTACTTAAATCTTTATCAAGCCCTTAATTTCAACGAATTAAATTCCGTGTACTGATGATAAATGTTGAAAAGAATAAACAAAATTCAGGAGTGGAAAAGCTTGCAAACGAGAAATATGTTATTGGAATATTGACATAAATTAAGCAGTTCACAGTTTAGGCATAAGGATAGAATTTTCTTGATTGGTATAAATTTTGGTGTTTTTCTCAAGTTTGAACTGGATTCAGTTACGGATACATTAATACCTTATGTGTAGTAGTGACAGCTTCAATTTATCATTGTCTATCCGTTATTCTACGAGCCTTTGCATCTCGTAGAAATGTGAAAAAAGTTTGGTTGAAAGGAAAGAGGGGTTTTTTGAAGCATTGCAATGTTTAGTCGTGCAAGGTGTTTATCGCGAAAAATATTTTTACCTGTCGAGCCGTCGATATTGATGCATGTCAGACATCCCAAACATTACGAGAGTCGTAATATTTCAAATTTAGGAGAACTACAGAATTAATTAATGAGATGATTAATTAAACGGGACTTAGAAGGCACACCATTATTTTTCGTAAATCTCAACAGCGGTGAAAGGTGTTACGTTCTGGGCTGTTTGTCTATGCGCGAACAAATGAATGGGCCTCGGGAATGTTTCAATTCCTCAGCTAATTGGACCCTTGTCTATTTTTTTTTAAACACACCCTTTACCTGAAATTACTTTTTCTTTAACTGAAGAGAGGTTTCTCTCTGTATAATACTCTCTTTTTGTTGTGACATTAATTAAATTTCCTCGACTTGAATCTCCTTAAATTAAATTTCCTCACTTGGATAAAAAAATATGGCCGTCACTTAAGTACCGCCTCCATTTCATACTGCACTCAAAATTTCCGTTGCAGGTTCCAATTCCAGATTCTGTTTTGAATCCTGGCAATTACCAAGGAAGTCAACAGCGTTGCGTACGGAACTCCTTTGGTTCAGTCCGTCCTGTCGTTTGAATGAGGTGCTTTCTTTAAATTAACAGATGAGTTTTTAAACTCAATTCATTTTATGCATTTCCTTTGCATGCCATGGTCTCTTGTCTTAAAATATAATTATCCATAAGTGAGTGATTTTATTAATAGGATTTAGAAATAATTCCAAAAATAAGTTTTTTTATAACATAAAATGATTGACATGTCGCGGAGATATCTCTAGTTTTACACGTAATCCTTGATTAAATTGCAGTACTAGGTGTATTTTGTAACCTTTATATTTTGAATCATGCCTAAAAATTGACCTTAGATAATGTTAAGTTTAAAAAAATTGCTCTGCTACATACTCTTAAACCGAATAGATTCCTTCTGATAAGCGCACGAAAACAGAGAGCTGCGTTGATGATGAATAGTTAATTACTGCCTTGTTGTGATAAAACTAAGTTCTCATCAGGACAAAAACATTCATGCTCTTGGACAGGATTTACCATTCTGAGGTTTGGTAGAGATTATTCTTTAAGTTAAATTGTTGTCCGGTGACGTGAATTTTATATCCTCACACCCGTTAGGGAATTTAATACATCGATAAGCCATGAAATGTTTCCCCCCCGTTCAAGTGCCTATAAAACGGTAAAAAAATTAGGAAATTGATTTGTACTCGTGCTTGCTGCTCGCCTATTACTATTGAAATGTTTCAACCATCACTGGAAATTAAATAAATTTTAACTTAATGGCGCTTCTTATATTCCTAAGTAATGTAAGATAGGGTACCTAATAACGGCTTTCATTCGAGTTCTTCGAATCTTTCCATTATATTTTTACCTGCAATTATTGACTCTTCTATGTCGACCGCTATCCAACTTAGTAACGAATGTGAAGATTGGTTTTCATGGGTGAGGATAGGGCTATCGTAATACTCTAAATCCTGAGGTATGTGATATTCATGCATTGAAGTTTGGAATTGCGGCTTCCATGTGTTGCTTTGCCACGGGCTCTGGTACACCAAAGATTTTAAGTCACTAACCGCCAAAGTCAATTAGATTTTGAACAGTGTGCTAAGAAGTTGTAATAGCAAGAAATGACTCACTTCTTCCGTATATCTGCGACGCTTACTACTTTCAATGATTACCAAGTGCCCTCTAAGCTTCATTTGAATCTTCAGAATCCAGCACGCGATATTACTTGAGGTAAAAATAAACTTTCTTGCAGAAGTGCTCGTGCTGTGTTCTAAGAAATGCAGAACTTGTGGTAGAAATTTGCCTCTTAATTGTATTCATTATAATCGAAAAAGACTTGCGATAAGTAGTCAAATTTCACATTGGATTTAGTGGAATAATAATTATGGTAATCCTCCGGTCCCGAGCCAGCTGGCCAGAATTACTAGAAAGCATGGCGCTCCTTTTAAGGTTACTTTTATGAACTTCATGGATTAGTAAGAGCAAGTAAATATTTTTGACTAGAAAATTACCGAAGACAAAACTTTGAAACTTCAGCATTTATGACGCGGAAAACTCGTCATTTACACCTCCTTTTTTCTTATTTTACACGTAGAAAATTCACAATCCCGCAATTTCCTGAGGTAAACGCCTTGAAAGCCAATCGCTCATGCTCGCTGCGCGTATGACGGTGTCGCGGGATACAAGTGAGACGTAGAAACAAGGACCGGAGCGGTAATTGGAGGGATCCAACGCAAATGTCTTACGCAAAGTTTCTCAAGACACGAGAGCTGGCGGCTTGCGAACTTCATAATGATTCATCTCATACCAGCAGCGTCATAGAGTATTATCATTTTGCGAACAGGAAAAATACTTTTAAATTTCCCGAGAGGATCCAGACTTCCCTGGGTGATGATGCATCAGCTGCTGACAGTCTTTTTGAAGTTTCGATAATTTTTGTTAGTGTATTTTTCTCCTCATATAATTATTTTCTCACTCAGATTGCTTCGTTGTTATAATGGTTTAGACCCACGGAGTAATCATGACACCTTGTTACTTATGATGTATTCAAACTTATTTGTGTAGGAGATATGTTTATTTAAAAAATATTATTCTGGTTTCACCGATATTTTGTAAATTACAATAAGATGGATTAACAAGTTATTTTTGATCGATACTCAAAGTTGTGGATGCTCAATCAAAATTTAATCATATATCAAATCTGATTCTATTAGGTTATATGAAACAGACAGTGGAGTTAAGAATCCAATTAAGTGTTTTTATATTTGGAAAAAATAGGCTTAACGCTCACCAAATGAAAATATTCAATTCTGAATAATTTTTCTATCAGATAAACGTTGGTTACAAGATTTAATATGTAGTATTAAGCTTGAAAGTCTTTATTTTCAATTTTTTATCAAGTTTGTTTTCATGTTCTCTTTCTCGCAATGAAAATATTATATTGGACTTCTTTGTGTATAGTACATGCACCCCACTGCTTTTTTATTTCTTTATCTCTCAGTTTCTTCCTTAAATCGGAATTGGTTCAAAATCTCTCTACTTTGACACAACTTTCTTCACCTCAGTATGAAAATATACGCCTCATTCAATTGAAAAAAGGTTACCAATGCCCTTCTGAGGGTTTTTCATAGCGTTCTGTAAAATTTATTTATTTATTTACAGATTCATATATGCAAACAGACGAATTCCGAGTTGGCAATGACAGGAAAAAAACTCATGAACATCCAATACATACATGGCCTAGGTTAAATAAGTTTGAATAATTACTTGTACATATATATATGGTACTTGGAATATTAATTATGTCTGATGTAAGTTACAGATTTACTCCTGACTGATTATAAAATTTGAGAAAAGAACTCAAAAAGTTCATTAAGCAACTGAATTAAGTCTTTCAATCTCCTGGTTTTTTAAATAACTGTTATATTTCCACAAAAGAAAATCTTTTGTGGAAATATAACAGTTATTTAAAAAACCACTCTATCATGGATTTCCACCAAATTGCCTCCACAGTGAACTTTTTTCAATCTCCTATTTAAAAATAAACATGTACTTGGTAGGGTTGGTTTTTTGAGATCTCAATTTTATTTTTAAAGGGCGCCATTTTATTTCTACCAATGTTTCTCCGCGCCTTCATATTATTCACTACACCTTTTTTCTTCAGAGATTATCCTGAATGCTGCGCATACACTGTTAAGTTTCCTTCTAGTTTCAAGTGAGTCAAATAATAATAATTTTAATATATGCGTTCCACTGTAGATTCTACTTTGGCGACCTAACACGTATTTGGAAGAATTCCTTTGCATGCTTTCATTTTTTTTGATTTCTTCTCTCTCGTGAAATTCCTACACCGTGGTGGCATTTTCAGTAATGGTTGTGTGACCCAATTCTTTTCTGCCTCCGTTCTTTCCCGTGACATGTGTCATTCATATTGCCCTCTTAAGTCTCTATTGTGTTTCATGAATCATTCTACGTATTCCAATTTTCTGGGAGTTACACGGCGATAACAACAGGTGGTAATGTGCTTATCTTATGAAAGTTTTGTTATTGTCTGTAAATGAATTAAGATGTTACCGGAACTAACTTACCAACTTCTACTTCTAAGTGTTACCCTGCAAGCCGCCGCAAGGGAGTGTGGCAGAGATTTTAGGTCATGAAGTAATCCTAATCGGGTTGAGAACAAACTACGAATGGTGAAAACCTGCACTAGACGATACGAGGATGTGCTGAAAAAAGTTGTAATATATTTTCTAATCATCTCAGTGGATTGGTATGAATCCCTCCTCCAAGCTATCCTGTTACTTCTCATCTCTCAGTTCAGTAAAAGTTCTTCTTTCTGAAACATTCTCTTCAGCTGCTTCACATGGTTAGTCCTTGGCATCTCGGCCATCTCCTTCTATAGTCCTCTCTAAAGCATCCTTTTCAATGCCTCAGGATATATAAAATTAGATTCGTCTCCGTCTCCTGTCAGTATCTTCTCCGGGGTTCTCATTTCACCTCCTCTTCATTAGAGGTCGCCATTCCCTTTTAATGATTCTGCCGTTACTTCGTATATTTCGGGATTTTTACATTAATCCCACCTTCAACCAGGTACATGAATTCTTCCACGCGTTAAATTTTCTTTATCGCTCAGATCCCAGGTAGTAAGGGAAATGTAACAGCGCCGTAGCACCGACGCTAATGACATACGACGTCGCGAAAAACAAAGCATCCGAAGGACCGACCGGCCAAGTCACAATTCCAGCAAG
>WURS02023260.1:0-11879 GCA_011762765.2 Rhinocypha anisoptera | reverse complement strand
TTGACAACCGGGACAAGGGCTCCATTGTGGCCAATGGAGCCCTTGACCCGGTTGTCAACCCGAGAAAACTTCATTCGACTTACTTGGGATTTGAACCACGCAGACCTCCATTCAGTAACCAAGTGTAATAGCTCACTGGGTTATTACACCCTATATTAATGACATTAACAGAGGGAAAAATCAAGGTGGATCATGACTGATAACCATTATACCAACTGGAATACCATTACCTGTTGAGTAAGCAAATGTCTGATTAAAACTATAATGCAAGAAAAATTGGCAGCAAAATGTTTGATAAGCCAGGAACCCACCAGTCTTATAATAAACACTAGCAGGTGCTTGCCAATCAAATTAATATGCCAGTTCATCGGGATGGAACACTCAATAAATTTGAGAGACCAAGGATTAGATTCTGGCTTGAAAAATTTTCACCTTCACCTGGACTTGAACCGCTGACCCTTCAGCTGGAAGTCCAACACTCTACCCCTGGGCTATCGTGTCACAAGGCAGATTGAGGAATACTTTGGAATATATAATACAGCAAATCATGTTCAATATGCAGACCATTTAGTTTACACTATTTTCTAAATAATTGAATGTTAACTTAAATAGTAACAATTTCGTTTTAAAGTTTTTTTGTTATTTACATATTTTGGAGTAAAAATAATAAAAGATAACAATTATACAAATTAACTGTTCAATAAAACCAATCACCCGATTACTGATATTTTAAAAACATTTTTGAAAACTTATATAGGGAGATGGGTTGTAGCATATCTTCATGACATCTTCTCTGGTTCTTTTTTCTCAATAAGGATTTTCAAAGTTAACTTTTTTAAAAAGGTGCATCCATACCAAATATATGTCACATTGAAAACATTCTTGATGGCAAAACACTTAAATTTCTCTAGAAAATATGTGATACTGAATAAAACTGCTAAATGCAATGGTAAAGAGTCACTTCTGGATGAATGGGGTTTTGTGTCAGCTACCTTCAAATGTGTAAGGGGGAAGTACTTAGGATTCCTTTTATTTCAATATTATTAGTGGTGTCTAACTGCAAATGTTCCCTTAGGACTGAAATAAACAAATCTTCATACAGAAATATATGATAGAATGAAGTAAAATTATTAATAAAAAAAGCCAATCTGTATACCCACACAGAAAGGTAAAAAGAAATGGCAACAATTACCTTATCCAACTCAAAAAAGCGAACCGATTTGTCATAACTTCCTGAGACAAACTCCCTTCCAGTAGGGCTGTAATCTACGTCAGTAACAGCTGCAGTGTGGTCCATGTGAACATTGAATGGCTGAGCCAATTTTCTTGCATCAAATGAATAAAGGCTGTGAACAAAAAACATACACAGAAGATATCAAAGAGATTTTATATTGAGACTATAAAGAATATTAATGAACTTTATTTCAAATAGGAGACTCACTTGTAATCCTCACTAGCACAAGTGAATACATATGCTTCCATGGGATTCCATGCTATCTTATTGGATCTTAACTGCATGATGACTTTACGAATTGGGCCAGCCACCCTTACATCATAGAAAATCATACTTCGATCACTGGCACAGGCAGCTTAAATGATAACAAATACATTTGGGTCATGATATATTTCTAATTAGAGTAGCAACTTGATTAGTATATCTAAATAATCACAAATAACTCAATTATATATGCTGGTTGAATCAAGAGAGCTATCTGCTAAACAGAAACTTTTCCAAGTTATTATATGCTAATAATGGCTGAAGGCTTGACAGATGGTCTATAAAAGTTATAAAAAGTTAGTCTTAATGAAGGGTACCAACAAAACCCAACACTGAACATTGAAGTTCAAGATATGTAATTATATAAAAAAGAAGTTGGTTGTCAGGCCATTGGGAAATTCTACAATTTTTCCAAAGAATTCTACATATGCCAATTAAATAATAACATGAATTCAGGTGACACAAACTACATCTAGCCTAAAATTACTCATTCGAGCAAGAAAATTATTTATAGGCAATGAGGGCACCTAATAACAAACTTAACACTCTTTCTTAAGTGAAAAATAAGAAAATACTAAAAGAAAACACATAAAAGTGCAATACAACAAATACTGCTTAATGACCATATTTAATAAGTAAACAGTACTAATTAGTAATCATGTTCGGCTTCAATCAAATGTCATTAATATTGGTAACGATGTAAGTACATAAAATATTTTGGTAAGTGAAAGGAGTAGGAAGAGAACTAGGGGCAGGAGGATTCCTAATCATATTCCTAATGCCAACTATGAATAATAACCGATTGCATGGTCAATAACTTATTATGAAAACATACATGTGCAGTTCCTTATTCAATGATTATGAATTTATGGACATGATGCTATAAAACTTTCCTCTCTACAACAAAGTATTATCTGGTGGCCAGAAAATTGCTCTGCTTGGGTTTCAGCTGGGAGAGTTTGGAGCCATCACTGGGATTTGAACGTGGGCATTCGACCTAACTAAGAGATCAAATACATATTTATATATGTTTGGACATTTTTACCCAAAACATTTGTCTGCACAGGGTTGAATGAGACAGAGTAGACAGAATCAACACCCCATGAGTGAGACTGGAGAGGCTCATCCCTGCTCTCTTCCCACACCTGACAGCATTCACCACTTGTGGCAAACAGCTTCCCATCCCACTGGTGACTAACTGATGTGAGGACGGACTGAAAATGAAACATGAACAAATAGAAGACATCAGTTATTGATCTTAGCCACTCACTTTGAGTGTAATTCAACAATACCAGATAAACAGGAATGTGTCAGTCTGTCAAATGCATTTGTTGACATTTTTCTATTAATTCATTAATGGCCAACAATAGTTGTTATACAAATTTTTATTTCCCATCCTTTGTGTTTAATAGACTTGAACAATAGTAAAAAAATTATCAACGTATCACTTATTATACAAGCATTATATATCTATCTTCTTGGATTTATACAAGCATAGTATTTTCTTACTTTAACCTCTTTTATCCTTGCTGTATTGCATAGTTGGATTACCATCATATATATAAATAAACATGGAGGCAACGGGACAAAATTTGGTTTTTGACTATGTAAACCAGTTACTTACTACTGGTGACTCCATTTCAACCAACTTGGTTAAGGTGGAAACCTCATGGTCAAATGACTTCCTATAGTTTAAAAATCTCGATATTAAATCAGGTTGTCTTAATTTAACAACGTAACGTAAAATGACAACAACATAGATTATGACAACAAAATTAATGATGACAAGACCATTAAGTGTATCACAACAAATTTATAAGGCGTAATTTGTCATTAACTATGGAGTTGATATAACGAGTCCAGCAAGATAAAGACATCTAGAAAATTTTTTAATTCAATCAAAAAAGCAAATCCTTTCCTTAATTATAAAAGCCTTATTAAATCGAGGCAAACTATAATTTGCTTCAAATAATCTTCCAAAAACTTTCTATCACCCTGTTGTAAAATTTTACTGTTGTCATACTCTAATTAAGAACAATAAAAATTGAATTTTGAAGAAACAAGACATTGTACAGATTTTGAACTCTCCACTCCTTAATGCTGATTATATTCTGACTGAACAAAATGTACCACACATCAAAATCACCTTGCTGATGATCGTATGAAGTGGCTCGACTGCATCATTAAATTCGTTTTGGGAGTAAGTATTCCACACTTTTATCGTTGCATCGTCACCGACCGTCCAGAAGCATTCACCTTCCTCTGTTGGTGCAAAGCAAATTCCTCTAACCCAACCATCATGTGCTTGCCATGAGGAAGAGCAGACTCGACGTGCTACATCCCATACACGGACCTTCAAATGAATGATTATAAAACGAAAAACATAACATAGCACTTTAGAGCCTCACGGGTGAAAAATGTTATATCTTGACCAAATTTAAACATTATAATCTATAATCTCAACTTTTTGTTCCAACACCAGAAATTGAATAATGGGGTTAATTCTATTTCATTTTTCAGGGAAAATACAACAAACATGCAATCACACAGAATGGCAAAGAAAGATCTCAAGAGCTGGAATACGAATAATTTAACTTTGATTTCTCACCTCTCCATCATAGGCTCCGCTAACCAGAATAGATAAACGCTTTGGGTGCTTTGAAAGGCTGCACACGCCTTCACGATGGCCATCCAAGCTCCCAACAAATGGTTTAGCAAATATACGCTCTAGCTTGACCGCATTCAGA
Source organism: Rhinocypha anisoptera (assembly GCA_011762765.2). Classification (NCBI taxonomy): domain Eukaryota; kingdom Metazoa; phylum Arthropoda; class Insecta; order Odonata; family Chlorocyphidae; genus Rhinocypha; species Rhinocypha anisoptera. The sequence continues at coordinate 7,634 of WURS02023260.1, read as the reverse complement.
GCACGAGTGTATTCTCTTGGCCCCTCGAAAGGATGAAGGACAGGATCGTAGTTTCGAGGGACTTTATGGATATACAAACACAAAACGTGTAGCAACTGTCAGAAAAATGGATTTCAACAAATACAAGTAAAAGTTATACCTTTATTAATATCACGCTTAGTCTCCCGTAGATAATCATCAGGATTTCGGCAGATAACTTTAACCTTCATTTTAACTTATACGTGTATATCTATACCCTTCCTATAATTTCGATACAGTTATTCTATCATAATAATTAAGTGTAAACATTATCACACATGCGCACGTTCTTGAAGCTTCGTCAATCTGCCACAAAAGTGCATAACTTCACAAAACTAAGGGGCATTGGACAAAAATAATGTAACATCATTTTTCTATAGTTCATAACATTGACACTAGCAATTGCAGCAAATAAATTAATCTTTTAAAAGTTAAAAATACAACCTATTATGTAACCCATGAAAAATAGCAAAATGTTATTCATTAATTACGTTATACGTAAATGAAAATTAAATAATCACCACCTGTATCCTAGATGGCTCTGCCTTGCCTCTTGTGTGTACGAGTGGTTCCCGTTCACGCTTTTCAGGATTCATCTTAAAACAAAAGCATCGGAATAGAAGAAATGCGTAGCAGAAAATACAAATTAAACAAGGACTACAAGAAATATTAATAATGTCTTAATATAGACCTTAAATCTTCTTCAGCGATTTATGTATTTATCTAAACTTTTAAAATTGTCTCAGGGTTTTGCAATTTTAGCAATCAAGTAACACCGGAGTAATGAATATTCTTCCGAAAAAGAGGTAAGTTATTTTACATTTATAATAATAAAAATTTCTCTAGATTAAGCTGCGTATAGAATAGTAAAGAAATAAATACTGGGCCAGAAAAAACAATATCTTGACTTATCATTTAGGTGGCATGTGCGGACCAAAGAGAACATTGCGAGAGTTCGAAAAGATGAAGCAGAAGCTGCAGAACGAGAAAAGGAATCGCAGAGAAGGATACTCCTAGCCGTATGTATTCGAAAAATGGATTTCAATCAGAGAACAGGTCATAGAATTTCCTCGAAATAGCATAATTGATGTATTTTTTTTGCGTGTAATTGTACCATTAAAAATCAAATTCCACCCATTTGCGTTCCAGAACGTGACACAAGATCAGTATAAAGGTTCAAACAACATGCAAAAGATACCTCTGAAGTAGCATGAGAAAATTAAATTTTTATTGTAAATACAGCATTTGGGAGGTTCTATTTCATGTATTTCAAGATATTTAAATGCAACCTGCTCCATGTTGAAGTATTGACATTTAACTAAAACTGTTATATGTAACAGTAGACGTGGAATTAGCATAGGAATTAACTCTTTCAGTTATGAGCATCGTTGCAGTTTAGTGCGGCGGAAAAAGCATTTCAATTGTATTTTTATGTAATACAATATAATAGGAGGTTGACTGCAATTATTTTCGATATAAAACATTATAATATCAGGTTGACAACTTCCATACACACGTTCACATTAGTAAGTTACAAATGATGTAACACCTCTGTGTATGTACGTAAAGTGAAAACTTTTATATTTATTAACATAGAGGGCGAAGACTTAATTCTCTATGTTGATAGCGGTGAGATAGATCACCGAAATATTCAAAGAAAAGTGTGATTTCCCCTTTTTTATGTATTCTTTTTTTATATTTCTTATGTGTTTTATATCATCATCGTGTGAGTGAGCATTATTGTGCATACAAAGTTGAATGTATTACATGTATGTAGGCCAAGGGCCATTATATTATGAATAAAATTCTTGTTTTGAGAGTGTGATTACAGTAAAGGCATATGAAGTAGTAGTTTACATGGGTTCAAGCAATAGCATTAGAATTTAGAAATAACAATGGGATAACAAATAGACACTAATTCAGAACAGAAAAGTAGACTAGATAGCAGTCTTGTCAAAAACTTGTATATTTAGTTTACACAAGTAAGGATACCAAACAGAGATCCAGATGGGCCATAGGGACATGTCTGTCTGGGCTGTCTGTTGTCATGTAAGGCTTTTTACTTTGTATTCAGAGATAATTATGAGATTGGCATGGGAAGCTCTTGAATTGGGAATTAATGGGTAAAATGGGTGGGGAACTCTTCACAGACAACCAATCTCAAGTTAGTCATTCTGCCAAATTATAATAATTTTCATTGCTCCTGGTATATATACATTTTACGTTACTTTTTATATACTAATGACTGCATATCTTCTTGATTACACTACAGAATGAATGTGAGAGGTGCCAGAAGAAAATATGTAATGAGAAAATGAAATTGATAAGATTTTATACAATTCAATAAATATATGATTGTAAGGAATTAATAAGAGAAGAAGTAGAAACCCTAAGTAAAATACAAGAGTAAGAGCCGATATGTGGCTAAAAAGTTAATTGTTTCAGTAGAGGGGAGAATGGACAGATTTTTGAAGAGGTCCATTTACCAATGATGTGTTTACAAAAAGGTGGTTGTTACATTAAGCAGAATTAGGAAAAGAATAGGGATTTTAGATAGAATGATAGTGGGTTGGAAGTGTTTGAAGCTGTAATCCAGAAGTGGTATTGATTAATTTTAACCCTTGGAGTGCCATATGTAATTTTTCTGATTTTAAAAAGTATTGTTATATTTAATAATATATTAATTATAAATTTTAAACTAATTTTCTCTTTTCCACCAAATGTGTAATTATTCTAATTTCGTGAAAAAATTACCAGACTAGTTACTGAGAAATACAGATTTTATGAAAAGTGTCTATTAAAACATTATTATTCATTTAATATACTTTCTTAAGTTATTTCTTTTATAATCAGTGTTATTTAAGAAATTAAGTAGAAGTAATTATTCTAACAAAATTGTTTTATGATAAAAATAATGTTAGAATAAAATTCTTTCTTCAATATGACCTGGTTCGCCTGGGGCTATCAAGCTCACTGGCTAACCCAAAGGTCTCAGGTTCGAGTCCTGTCTAGGGCCTAATATTGCATAAATTTTCAATGATTATTTGCATAGTAGACTGGTAAAGGCCCCAATTAAATGACCATTTATAATGCTTGTAAAAAATTACAGAATTTATGTAGCAATGTATAATTAAGCGTGTAAAATTGAATTTTAGACCAATGTTTGAAAAATTTATATCATTGAGGTACAGACAAGTAGAATGAAACATAAAACACGATTTATTCCATTATAATTTATATTTTATGGTCATAAGAAGAAAAGGTCACTGAGAGCAATTTGGCACTTTTGGAAAAATTCCTGAATGTTGCTCATACTGGCATTGGCTCTCAAAGGGTTAAATATGTATGTATAATCTGGTGTTTTCCCGGCGAATACTCTGGGTGCAAAGTTTCACACCGGGTCAGGTCCGCCGTGTTCTGCTCCAACGTTTCGACGTGTAACTCGCCCATCATCTTCAGGGATTCAGGAATCCAAGATGCCAATTCGTCGAAATTTGTCCACCTATGTACAGTTGTCCTTGGGTTAGGTGGCCGCTAATGGGTTGGCTGTCGACTTCCTCTTCCGGTGTCCCCCGATCCAAGGCAGAGGAGTTTTGTCTGGGAGGAGATAAAACTTCTCTGCCGATCTCAGGGATATTGGGACCGGATTGTGAAAGAAGCAATCCAGATCCGGCTAAAGCATAACACCATCAACAGAGACACCAGCTACAACATTGGAAAAACGTGGGATTACATCCTAAAAATCAAAGGGGACGAACGACCAATTGGGGGACACCGAGAGAGGAAGACGACGGTCGACCAATCAGCAGCCACCTGATCCACGGACAACTGTATATAGGCGGACAAATTTTGACGGATTGGCATCTTGGATTCCTGAATCCCTGAAAACAATGGGCAAGTCGCACATCGAAAAACGTTGGAGCAGAACACGGAGGACCTGCCCCTGTGTGAAACCCGAGAGCTTTTCACCCAGGTTAAATATGTATTTTGATTGAAAGTGATTTGATTTAAATACCTTTCACTAACTGAGGTTTTTTATTTTTAGGAAAAAGAAGCCAGAACTGAATTGCTTAGAAAGAAGGCAAGGGAGAGATTCAAAGATGGAGCTCCAGAGGATGTTGATGAGAAGCCATCATCATCATCAGATGGACATGTTAATTTCTTTGAGGACCTAGAAAAGGGAATCAAAGATTATGGGGTCAACTTAGAGCATGAGAAAGAAAAGAAGGAAGAGAAGGAAAAATATGAAAAAAGCATTGGGTACCTGACTTATTTGGGCCAGAATACAGTGGAAGCAACAGGGGAAATATCATGGTACAACAAAGTACCCGAGAGATTTTCACAGCCTGAAGAGGATGAGAAAAGTGCAAAATTACAGAGGAAGAAAGAACTTTCAGATCCCTTGAATGACATGTGCAAGTACCTTCAGCTGAAGGAAGGTAAATCGGGCACCAAAAGTCTAAGTCATTCATCTGTGAGAGCTACTCCTGAAGTTAGCACATGTAAGAGAAAACATTCAGATGATGAGGATCATGGTTTTGATGCAAGCAAAAAAGCCAGGAAGGAGTTGAAAGGAAAGGAAAAGTCATGGAAGAGGAAAAAGAAAAGGAAACATGGAAAGCACAAGAGAAAAAGATACAGCAGGCACAGGAAGGACACATCATCTGATGAGGAAGAGAGTTCAAGTGATTCTGTGAACAGCCAAGAGGAGCGGAAAGCTAATATTGAGAAACTGAGACTGGAAAGATTAAAAAGAGAAGCAATAGAGGCAGAAAAGGCTCGTGCTGTGATAGCCAAAGCCAAAGGAGAGCCCATTGATGAAGACAAAGATAAAGCAAACAGTGATATGTTATTTCCATTGCAAAAGTACAATTCCCAGTTCAATCCACATCTTGCCAGGCAAAATTTTAGTAAAGCTGATCCATTTGCAGTCCAGAGTACATAGTTTAGTTGTGCTGACATTCTTAAAAACCATAGTTTGTAATTAATTTCTTGTAAAGAACTGTAATAACAAGAGCAGTTTTTTTTCTGTTCTGTTAAATGTGTTGTAAAATTATCATTCATTTATGGTCAAAGTATTATTTTTACTGTGAATGAATCTTTCACTTAACAATTTTTGAATTATTTAATATATTTCCATTGTAAATTATTTTATACAGCAGAATTCAATGAACTAATGTTGATTAGTATGGTATGTTACTTAACAATCTGAAATGTGTTCTGTTGAATCATATCATTTTACTCATATTTTTAAAAGAAAAAATAGTGGATATTCTCTTATGTCGTTTAGTATTTTGAATAAAAATGAGGTAATGGTCTACTAAGGTAGTAGGGAAGATGACAATGATGTTATATTCCCCAAATGATTTTTCTTTGCACATAGTAAGTGATGGTAATTGCATTGTATTTTGAATGCAAATTTATACTTGTTACAACACATCTATGTATAATGAGTGAATTTTTCTAGAATACTGCTATGGAAGTTCAAAATAATTTTGATATCCAGACCTGGCATTCAAATTGAGTACTTCAAAGAATGAAGTATGAAATGAATTTTCCTGGTGGCAGGTGGTAATAGTAAAAACTGTATGATTGATAGGAGATATATTCGTTGAAGCTGGCTTTTCTCCTAAAAGAAGCTAAAGTGACCTTCCTGCAATGCATATACTGTGAAATTTATATTAGAATACTTTTTATAAAAAGTACATGACTTTATTTATTACAACATCCTTTGGAGCACTAATGAACTTATGTTTGTATACTGATTATGTTCCTACCTAACTGGATAAGCAATAATATTGTTAAGGTGCCAACAATTTCATAAAGTATCAAATTATTAATACCCATAATTTATTTATTAACAGAATTAATGAAGTTTAAACATACTTAATTAGTCAGAAATCCTGTTTAATAGGATGATAAATTATCATTATTCTTTTGGAGATGTAGAACCTGAATTACACCTGCTCCTTACAATGACATACTTCTTCATCAAAGCTCTCCAGAGAGCATTGGAGGGAAATAATAAAAGATAGAAAAAAAATGGAGAGCACCAAAGTATTATTTGAAATATGCATCACAAGATATATTTAATAGTGACCATCAAGGGATTGGATTAATAACTTTGAGCAACTCATTTTTATAAATTAAGTGGGAGTTTATTTTTGTATATTTTCTGTTAATCTTTCAATATAAAATTAAAAGTATATTTGAATGTCAAAAAGATGATTTAGTTATGATGTCATTAGTTTATTTCCATTGCTTTGTTATTCATTACTCCCATATATAATGAAAACCCTAAATAAAAGCAGCTACAAGCTAAGTGTTTTGGGCAGCAATTTGTTTCATTTTATATTGTTTGGTATATATAGGCTGTTTCATTCTATTTTGTTAAGTATATTTAGGCTGTACTATGAATTTTCTTTCTAAAGTTTACAGTTATCCACCAAGTACAAATTGTCCCTCCAAAAAAGCTTTTCCACTTTGTTTTTTCATAAGATACTATACTAATTCCCGATAAATCTGTTGCGAGTGGTGATATAAGGGTGAATAGATTACTACGTTTCTTTGAAATAATTATCTGTGTCTAATTATTATAATAATTATATATAATATTAGTGTCTGTAATGCCGTCAACCTGACAAAGGCATATGGCTTAATTCCTGCCTTATATATGCTTCAAATGAGCTCATGAAAGATCTTCTATTCACTTTCTCCTGAACACTTCCATCATTGTGAAGGTATATTATATCTATTTCAGCTATTCTGCTTACTTTCATTTGATGCAGTGACATTCTATCTCACTAGCTATCACATTTAGCCTCAAGCTGTCCTTATCATCTTCATATTCCAATTCTGTGTTCTCTTTACGGTAGAGTTCCTCCTGGTATATTTTATTAATATCCCATGATTTTCACCAAACTTTATAACTTTTTATCTACTTTTTGTGTCCTTGCATGCTCTTTCCATCAGCTTTCCTCCTAAGACTCTAGCCTCTTATTTATTACTTCCTTCTCCCATGGACTCTCGAACCCCTGCCCCCTTAGTTGAAATCCTTAACCGGGGGAGTGGAGGGCAAGGGCAACGATTGATTCTGGATCATCAACTAATCATTAAATGTCTTGGTTGGTTTGGTTCCAAATGGTTTGACGCCGGCCTCGGTGGCGGGGAGTAACGTCCTCGTCTTCCAACCCGGAGGTCGCGGTTTCGAATTCCGACTAGGTGGATTTTTCTATATTCACCTAGGGCATGAATGTGTTTCGTCGTTATTATTAAAAAATTGTTATGGTGTCCACTTTAAATTGACCTATTATTGCTGAATGTGGACGATTGGAAAATAGATAAAATACATAAATGTTTATGCGTATGTGGTGAGTATTACACCCTTTCCCATACGCCCCAGCGGCGGTTTTTATGGTATTTTTTTTCATGTTCAGACACTGTCGTTCTTCATACAGTTTCAAGCCCTCCTGAGCCACAGGCTCGTCAGGAGGTGCTTGAATGTAAAGGACATGGATGACGAAACACAAACGTACATGCCCTAGGTGGAGAATAAACCCACCTAGTCGGGATTCGAACCCGCGACCTCCGGGGTTGGCAGACGAGGACGTTAACCC
>WURS02023251.1:0-11880 GCA_011762765.2 Rhinocypha anisoptera | reverse complement strand
TTTTTTCCAATAATTTCGACCGCGCGGCGGTCTTTCTCGAGGCGTAGTTGGCGGAAAACTCTATATATATATATATAATAAAGATATTCAAAGATATATATATATGGTATATTATATATATAATCTCTTGAGGATAGATGAAGGAAATATACAGATACACTGAGAAACGACACACACGATACTTGTCTAAATTTTCGGTGTCTCTGTTCTCAACTATATTTGTTAATATATGTATATATAGTTTCGCATGAGCTACATATAATTCTACATTTATTTTATCTTAATAAAGTTTAACTGACATATCCAAAGAGTAGAACTTAAATTTGACGTGGAGGAATTTAAAGAAGAATAAATTCCAACTGAAAATTAAACTATGACAATAGGTTTTATGGGCCAAGCTTTTAATATGCCACATTATTAATACTTTTTCTAGAACTTGGTGAACTTTGCTTGACGCATAGGAATTGTATGATGTCCAATTTCCACCAAGTCTGGCGGAAATTCTTACGTGCTGAGAATGATTTATTTTGAATGAGATGGTAATGGGGCCGCCAGGATTCCAGGTAACGTATATTTACATTAGTTTTCAGCTAAAGTGGAAAACCGGGGAAAATTGCGATACTCTGGAAAAAAAATTGTAAATAGAGATAAGAATACCGTTTTTCACTGACGATAGAACTCTTGTTATATATTTTAGATGCTAAACGTATCATTTTGTGGTTTTTTCCAAGCTTTTCGAGGCGACTGACTGTAATTTAACCGTCAGTGGCTGTTAGGAGATAAAGAAAAATGATAGTCGTGAGAACTTTCACCTATTTCAAAGGTACTATTGTTAACATTTGCCTTTGACATTTATCCTCAGTTAAAAATATATATATATATATATTTCATAGCACCCCGTAACTATTTATTTTGGACAGTAGATGAATAAAACATTGGCTGATACTGACGATGATAATTCATAATAGTTCTCATTTTTCTCGTCTCATGACTCAATGGCTGTACGCCCATGAATGTGGTCGCTTCAATATCTTTATGCAAAAAGAATGAAAGAGTCTACATAGACTCAAATTGGATTAACTTTCGTAATATTTCTTATTGGGTAGTCGAGAGAAAACTTATCCTCAGCTTTCGCTTTGAAATAAATTAAGTGCATTGTTAAAATTATAGCAGGACAATAGATAAATAGGTAGACTCGTTGTGTGGACCACTTACTCCTTCATCGGAATTTGGTCTCCTAAATAGTGCACAGTGTTTTTACAAGAATCAAGCAGAAAGCTGAATTTTTCACGGAAGATCCCTTTTTTTAGCCATAACTCCAAGTTGTCTTTTATTCAATATGACACAATGGCAATTCAATTAAAGCAATAGATTAGATTATTGTAGCTGATGATACTGCTTATGTTAAAGGTCAAAGGATTTACTGACGTTGGATAGCAGCGTATACAACATTGATCATCCAAAGTACAGCACAAATGAATGTTACCCTCAGTGTCAAACTCTACTTCCAAATATTTGTAAATAGGAAGGACAACGTCGAAACTTTTTAAATTCATTAACCACATATACTAATAAAGATATCTCCTTATTTTACAATAAAGTCATTGCCCTAATGTAATTCGTCCTTTTAAATACCTTATAAGGTGCTTTTAATTCCAAAGGAAACGTGGGATTCCAATTCCAAGCAAGTATACCGCAAGTGCTCCATACTCCATGAATTATTTCGGTATTTTGGATCTTTCTATGGATAGTTCTTGCAGGCAGAATGTAGGGTTATTGACATGTTAGTCATGACTTCAGATGCCACGGTTCTAAGAAAACTTGTGAATCGCTAGCTAAGATATTCTCAGATAATTCTGTACATCCTTCGGACTGTCTAATGTACATCCTTCGGACTTGCCTTCCTGTAAGGTAAGGAAGCTAGGGATTCTAAATTAAATATGCTTCCTGTAGTATAAGCATCCAATCAAGCCTGAATTGTAACTACTTCGTCAGTAGTAAGGAAGCAGTGTTATACCTTCAAATACGTGATAAAATTCACTACATAAATATCGTGGTTTCTTCCAAGAAGCATATCCCGTCTCTCATAAGAGAGGACGAAAAATCTTTTTTTTTATTACCCATCTTTCCTAAGGTAACAAGTGAAGTCGATGTGATTTGAATAGTTTAACGGGATCTGTAAAGGGATGACGACTAAGAAACATAGCTCCCTGTCAAAATTTGTCATAAAGTGACTCTTGTAATGGAAGAAGCTGATCTTCTTTGCTTGGAAGAAAGGAGAAAATTCTGTCTTGATTTTGGTATACACATGTAAACATATTATTGATTTCAACTACTTTTATTCGTTCCGTCATACAAGTACACATCTGAGTACCCGCGACCTCTTCTACATTACCGTGAACCTAAGTTTTCTCTGAGCTTTTCCATCGGTCTCGCTTATCCACATCATACATCCATCTACGCCTTGGTCTTCTTTTAGGACAATTCCCTTCTTCTCTTGACTCTACTATTTTTTTTCGCTACCTGTTCTTTGCTCATATGTTTAACATGGCCTAACCATATACTTATTCCTGGTTTCAGATGCCTTTCTTATCTTTTTTTATCTTCAGATGTTCTATTTTTTTTGGCATTTATTATTTCGCATATTTCATTTGCGTACTATTCTTCTTGAAACTTTATTTCTCCAACTCTGATTCCACCTCATTGCTTTTTTGTCATCGTCCAGGTTTCCGACCCGTATAATGCTTTCGGGAGGCAGGTAGTTTTATATATTAGTAATTTAAATTGCCGTGGAATTCGCTCCATTATGTTTTAGGAATTTTTTGGTACACCTTTGGATTTGTTTCAGAGGGACGACTACAGTTTGAAGGAAAACCAGGTGGTGTAAGATGTTTCTGAGGGGGAGAAGGATTTAGCTCTTACATCTATATTGGGAGTAGAGCCCACCTTCGACGGGATAAGCAATGATTTTAATGGCTGCACAAACAAAGGCGGCAGGTAGAGCTGGGGATGCGAAATTTATCTTGTGGGCGTTGTCAGTTCCACAGGGGTAAACTGGGGAAGGGAGGAAGAATATGGAGATAGTGTAGGTAGTTTCAGGGATGCATGATTGAAGAGGTTTGAGGAACAATGGAACCCCGTCCCTAATTTTCTATATGTATTTGGCTATGGATGCATCTTTTGGATCGAGCATCGATTCATGGTGTACTCAGAGTGTTCATTGAGGTATTTAGGGGTAGTCATCAGAGAGTTAAACGCTATAAAGTCAGGTGACGGTCAACTTGATAAACGAGTAGTTCACCGAAACTAGTCGAAAATAAAAAAAAACTAGTTTTGTTTTTGTGGAAATTGCAAATATCCTTATTTATTTGATCAGAGGGTATAACCGGCTGTGAAAATCATACTAGGTATATTTTTCAACGACTACCCATCCGTAAAAATGGAAAATAAAATTTCATTTCATTTATAAAACCTAATCAATTACTCTCGAAGTTATTTAAATTTTAGATATTTTTAACAAAGTTTCTAGTTAATGATTTCCCAGACTTTCTCTAACGCCGAATTTGAGTCACCTTTTCAATAAATGTGATATTAATTTAACGACATACATATAACGTAATTGAAATTCAATACTTAACTTTAACTAATGGAACCAACCAAAGTTTCCGTTTTGTTCTGACCTGATGCTTTAGATTGATTATACACAGTGATTATACAGTGATTATACAGTGATACACAGTGATGATAAAATAATTGAATAGTGTTTCCACTGGTGACGGTATTATTGCCACCACCAGTAAATGTCAATTCTTTATCTTTTTGAGATACACACAGAGTACATATAAGGATAGTGTAGATTTATTTCAGGCTTGTCCTCTTGTTGTTGAGGATGGAATTTTCGTTTTTCACTGTCGTAAAAGTGATTAAAACCGATCACTAGTTTACCGTTCATTTCAGTCATTAGCGTTCAAATTCCTCGATTCGAAAATGAAAATCATGGTTCAGCAGATCTTGAATAATGCCACTCATTCGATGTCCTGGTAATTTCCCGTCCGACATAAATCCTCCCTAGACGCCCGGCGAGACTCCTATCGCAAATTTATTTCTCGTAATGATTTCGAGCCCCACGTATATAAACCGGGGTGTCGTCCTTATATGAATTTTCCTTCATTATTTTCTTTTCTTTGATTCCCAACCCTGGTTGAAAGCAATTAATCCTACAATCGAAAACTGCGACGTACAGGTTCAGCTAGACTGCCAGCTGGACGAGAATTGCCCTGTCGTCCGCCAGAAGGGCTCAGATAAATCAGAATGATTTGCACTGTCACGAATAAGCATGCCGATCTGCCATTCATCCATACAGCGATGGTAACATCAACAAAAAGCAAACGCTATTCTCTCAAGCAAAGAAAGCAAAGGCAAAAATTAATCTAGAGCCGATCTAGTGAAAGACACGATTTTAACTATTAATTAGTTTAAAATAACTTTTACACTCCACTGGATGGTCAATATAAAATATAAAAGGCACAAACCGGATTTCAATGCTCTGGCATCATCATCAGGTGCATAAAAGACAAGGAATGGTATTGCGAGCTTAATATATAGCTATGGAAGGGGGGGAGGAGGAGGGTGTGGGATTTAACAGGGCATTGCCGGTTTGAGGAGTCTTTTCCCCTAAGGCAAGGCGACTCATGGTGGTAAGGATTGGGGAAGAGGGCGGAAACAAACATTCATTCAAAATATTGCGGTCTGGGTCATAAAATCTTTTTAAAATCTCGAGTTGTTCTATAGCGTCCAGCTCGCGTCTATGGTCACTAAAAGCTAGAACTTTAGCATCAAATTCACTGTTATGCCCTGAATTTAACAAATGTTTAGCAAAATTACTTTTATTGTCTTGTAGGTTTTTGAAGGCACTTAAATGTTTTCGCATATACGATTTTAACCAGTTTGCCAGATGGTTTAACCTTTAATCGTAATCTTTCCCCTAGCTTTTGTGGCGTAAGATCATCTTGTACACGTAAAGAATCACAAACATAAATTTAATGGTCATCTTTTTTCGAAAATAAAGATGAATATAACATATCTCAAGAGTAGCCTTCTTACCCTTGAATCACAAGTTGTTATTTATGTTATTTGTTAAATAAAACAAAACATTCCACCTTTGAGGATAAGAAAACAAATTTAACATCAATTGATTAATTCAGATTCTGACGGAATGAAGTGAATTCTTAGTTGCTTCTACGTATAAATATCAAGATTAATTTATCCGCAGTCCATATTCTCATCGTATATAATCAATCTGATTACTTTGTATGTACCAACTGTTTAATCTTTTTGGTTAACTGCGAGTCTCATACTGTTTAAATCTAATGTTTATCATTCCCTTTTCACATACACAATTTTCAATCCGATGCTATTACCGTTTGGTATTTCGTACCAAATAGAGATAGGTTTTTTATGAACCGTAGATATCTCGTGCTTAGGCATACATTTAATATTTCTTAAGATTGACTTAATTTTTACACATAATCAATTAATTCAAAATCACTACTAATTATTCTATTTATTATTTTTATTCCCCTACCTCTACTTCCTAGAACTCTATGTTCTATCACCGACTTCAACCTTCAAATAACTCGTAATATATCTGACTTTCTATTTTCTTATAATCTTCAGGTTTCGTCGCAAGGTTTCTGAATTAATATTTTTCTTCAGCCTAATAGACTTTGTAAGAGAAAATCACTTGCTTTCGACATCATTTCTTAGCGAATCGTAGCTTGGATTTGAGAATAGGAAGTCAACTTAAGAATCAGTTTGAATTTTGGAATAATCGAATTATCAAATTCAAATTGAAATATGATTTTCGTAGACATATCTTGCTACGGACCACGTTATTTCAGCTGCCTTAATCTTCTTTGGGATTTTAACTTTTATCCAGTATTGCCACGTTCGTTCTCGGTGCTTCGCGCTACTTCTTTTCTTCAGTCCGCCAGTTTTTTACTTCGTTTTTTTCTGGAAATTTCGGTCTGACTCAAGTTTGTTTTTAAGGAAGTCTCCGTCAAGGATGCATTTTTCTGTAACCCCCACTCCTTTCAGGTTCTTTTCCATATTGGTTTATCGTGTTCCTTCGGTTTTTCGTGTCTTGAAAGAAGTTACCGACCCGGTTAGTCAACCTAAGATTCGGAAGAGAATTCGGAAGAAAATCCGGAAGAAATTCAGAATAGAAGGGTCTACGACACTTCTCCTCCGAATTATGTCTGTTAACTTCTCTCCTTTTCTTGTGGTTATCTTCTTTTCTGCACTCATAGTTTTCTTTGAGCGGGTCCATGATTTTACTTAAGATCCTCAATTCCTTGATCACCATTTTCTCAATCAGGATTACCACTTTCACATTCATTGTGAGGCATGCTGCTATATGCAGAACCTCCTTTCGGATGACCCTGCATTAATATCTAAGCTTGGCGTTGAATATATTGTTCTCTCATAACCCATGTCTTAGGTTTTCCGTTTGACCATTTTTATTCTGTTAATCTGAGATGTGAAGGTTAATAAATTTTATAGCTTATGAGGCAAGATAGATTTTCATTTCTATAAAAAGCGAATAAACTATCGAAAAATGTAATAATTATTTCATGCTGTTCTGCCAATGTAATATGATCTTAATTGTTAATATTTTAGAATTTTCGGCGCGAATAGGCTCCGGAAGCGGTTAAACGGCGCCGACCTACCACGCCAGCAGTGTATTCAAGTCCCAAAAGATTCAGAAATAGAGTGGTAAGGTCGTAAATAAAAAATGCAAAGGAAAAAAGAGAAAAATGACCAGGATAAGAATTAGGCCATCTTAGGCATAAATAACTGAGCAAGCAATATTTGGATTTCGACTATGATGTCTAACTGCACGAATGTGCTTTTCGTGTTTCCGTGAACTTCAATGACTTAGAGCAATTTTTTTGGAGATGAAAAATTACTGTAGATAATAATGGCTTCAGGGTAGCGAAAAGGTTTCGCCTCAATTGTATTTCATTCTAAAAATATGGTAAGATTTATACTGAACGAAAGTCGGAGGTATTAAATCATGCGAGAAAAGAAATAAAGAACAACCTCTCAGAATCTATGAGGAAGATTTAAATACTGGAAATCATTATCCTCCGAATATCATTGGGAGAGAGAGTAACTTTAATTTCCGTTTGAGAAAGAGATAATCACTAGTGTCCATTCTCTGCAAAAATGTATTCAGAGAATTATTTTCCTGATTTGGCATTTGTTCTCAGTATTAAACCATTTCTCTTTTAAAAATCAGTCATTTCCTCACAGAATTTGTTTACCTACCATAAGAAATATCCTCCACTTTGCATATTGGTTGATTGGTCCTTTGCAATGTACCAAAGCTCGTATTCCTTAAACATGTAAAAGATTTAGCGTCGTTCCTATTATTTCATTTTAGCAACAAAACTTTTATTAGATTAAGCTGTTATAATTTTATAAATAGATTGAATGTTTTGCAACATATCTCTTTTACCGTAATAAGATAAAAACTACTAAACTGAAAATTTTCATTTCATAAATTAAAATATCCTTCAGGTCTTTTCTATATTAAATATAAATCTTTGAATTTTAAATAATCATACAAAAAGTAACATTAAGTGACCTAATCTCCATTTGATAAATTACTTATATAACTTTGAAATGTTTATTGGCAATAATTCCTTGTACACCTGTTTCCCTTGTTATCCAAGTGACAACTGCAAGTCAGAGTAGCTTTTTAGCTCACATCCTTCTTCAACGGGTCTGCTCTACTAAAAACTTTCGATGTGTATTATCAAATGGAGTGGACAACAGAAATTGCACCTGAACCTCAGAAAGGGTGGCTGCCCATTAACATCAAGTTGATTACGAATGGCGGAAAAGTTCTGACAATTCATATTACACCGTCGTACTTTCACTAGACACTGGGATGGTGGAACAGTCGTTAATACAACTCTAGAGGCTAAGAAAAACAAAGTGAATCTTTTTTATCAAGCACCAAGAGAAAATCTGTGGGTCACACTCTAAAATTAGGAACGTATTTAAGGATTAATATCTCTCAATTTGACAGGATTCTTCACCAAATATATGCTTTCGGGTTGCCTCCACAAGCTTTTCCGTTCCATAGCAGGCATTTAAATCATGTCGTTTCCTTTTCAATGATGGTGACTACCGTATTTCTTTACATAGAATTAAAAAAAGAACCTATCTTGAATGAATGAATTAAAAAGCTTTTAAGATGAAATCATGCTCATTAGATATGACTCTTGATAATAAATAACAATCTTAGAAACACATACCAATAAAATATGGAGGTAAGTTATTTTATCTTTCAAAAAGGAAATCGTAAAAAAAATATTTCTTTCTAATATATTGATAAAACTTAAAGATTTCTAAAAATCTTAAAACTCTGAAAAACCCATTTAACATTAATAAAAGTGCCTTTCATTTTGCATTGATACATCGTACTTGTGGATTGCGAAATATTTTGTACATTTTATTAAAAAATGAGGAATTCTTAAAATTACCGATCATTTCAAAAATTTATTATTACTATGAATGATGAAAACTTAATACCTATGGACTAATTTTTCTCTTTGAGTATAATTTATGCCAAAATGAGTTGATTCTAAATCTGATAAATTGTTAAAACACATTATTAATTAGCAATGGATGATCAATGAACAAATCGTCAAGTGAAACAAATTTTAAGATACGCCAGAGTTCTTTTCTTATAATTTAAACGAAATTATCTCCAATTGCGACGACTAAGTACGATAAATGACATTGGAGACGGTCGCTAAGTTTCATCTGCCAGCAGCATACGAAATTGATTAGAATCATTTTGGGAGCCATTAATAGAGTTTCTATTGACATTCCTGACCCTTTCAGAAAAATATTCAAAGGTCAAATTTAAAGTTATGTAGAGTGGAAATAACGCCTAAAAGAGAGTGGAGAGGGGGAATCGACTGGAAAAAAGAGACTGTGGAGCATAAAATCACAATCTTTAATATATATATACCACTCTTCTACATTCTTTTTGCTTTCCTAGCATCATCATCACAGGTTAATCATGATGGGAAATGAAAGCATTCCGATGAATTGGCTTGCAGCATCTCTCCAAAAATACCAATCGGCCACCTTTCAAACACTTTACAACCCTGTATTTCTAAACTGTATCATTCTCCAATAATCTGTCTCAAAGAGCACCCTTGATCAATGAATAAGGTTGTTCACCCTTAGGATCCTTTTGCATTAAGGATTTTTACTAGCTGTCACGTCTCAGTACCTATAATAACATTTTCCATCTTATTGTTAGTATACCGCCATACTAATATTCCTTTTCGTGACTCTTGGGAGTGCTTCTTCGTTGGTTCTTCCCTATTGGTTATCAAATGAAGTAGGCACAAACAGTCGGAGGGTACCTTTGCCACCTTAATCGTTACCGTCCTGAGGTAACAGTCCGCAGATTGGTTTTTATCTATCGCAGTCCTCCAAGCGATCCTGTCACCTTCCAGCCTAATCATACCTTCGTTGCTCCTAACCCCAACCTTCTCTATTATGTTTCTAGACCTAGTGCCATCTTATGTCTACCCCTAGGGTACTTCTCCCATACGGTCCCTCCCGATGGGGTATTCACTGCCTCTCTCATGTCTCAATATGTGCCCTGTTAGTTTCCCCCTTATTATCTTAAGTATATTCCGTAAGTCTCTCTTTTCGCTGGTTCTTCGGAGTGCTTACTCGAACTCTTTACTTAGGCATTACTCAATCGATCGATTCATCTAATTTTTAACATTCTTCAGTAGCAGCAAATTTCCATTGCTCCTAATCTTCTCTTCTCTTTGGGTAATAATGTGTCTTCCGTATAAAAGTATTATCTCTTATGTATAGCCGGATAGAAAAGTAGCCCAATAAAGGGAGTGGTGCCACTTTCGCTCCCGCAGGAGAATTTAACGTTTTATATGATTCTCCGGTGAAGACCGTGGCAAGGTGGATGCGATTAGGAAGGCGTTAGATTCGCCGTTCAAGGCTGAGTTGCAAATCGGTCGCCTTTGCTCTAAAAGCTCTCTTTGCACTGACCTTGTGAGCAGAAGGGGGAGAAACCCGGTGAATATTTTAAGTATAAACCCGCTCGGTCCTTAAGAGGATTCCCTTTTCCACCTCTGGTTTAAGTAATCGAATCTGTATGGACGTTTATTAATTTAAACTTTTACTGATAGTTTGGACAAAAGAAATAATTTTAAAAGTTCGCTGGATATTTTAATGGTTTTGTGCAATCCTTATATAGATAATTACTGTATAAAATCGTGACAATTTGTTAACAGGAATAAACAACTACTTAATTCGAAGTTAAATCATGATATTTTTTTATCACTACGAAAAAAAACCTGCAACGAAAAACCTCTACTACGTATACGTATCTCATTAGCGTGTCGGCCATATGAGGTAGTACAAAAATTACCTAATTTATTTTATTCTACTAGGACATGGTAGTACTGCAATCTAGTTTTATCTAAGAGTCATTTGTTGAATTTCTAAAGCAATTGTATTTAAAACGGCAATAACAAGTCAAAACGAATTTCTCAAATTTCTTTGTGCATATGAGAAATGGGAGTATTTAAAGAAATAAATACATTCAGATTTCTCATTTCATTCATCGCAGAATGTATGGCCTAGTACGATACATTGGAAACAGGACCTTTTAAAGCATTCGCGAAGATCGATACTATGATTTTGTATTTCAGAACAAGGCCAGAATTTCTTCAGTAAAATCTCAACCGTCGAGTTTTCTCTGTAGCCAAGGTCAGTCGAGAAGAGAGCACTCACAGAGTAAAGTCGACTGATATAGTCGACAGGCTTGGCCGATGAATTCACCTTCTTCCTAGTCGAATTATCTTGACCTGAGAATCATATAGAAGCAGATGAAACGTTTAATTCTCCTTCGGGTGCGAAAGTGGCGCCGCTCGATTTGTTGGGATACTTTTCTATCTGACTGCACAAGTTTGCTTTACCATGTACTCACTCCCCGAAATCGATGGCTATCTCATCTTCACCAGTTTGCCCCCGACTTCGGTTAAATAGCTCGGGCGACAGGGGAAGAAGGGTTGGCTCTTGCTGGAAGGTTGGCTCTTGGCAATGGTGGGGAGCACAGAGGAGAGGCGAGAGGAGGGAAGAAATGGCGAGGAAGGACATTTTGCACCACGTCAAGTCACTATACCAACATATTTAAATAAAATTAAATGCATAAATAAGAGACATTAGCCAATTAGACAAAGGTCTGATTTAAAAAATAAAACAATACATGAATTAAGGTATTCATGTCGCACGTTCAAGAAATAAGTAAAAATATATGGGACGGACATTTAAAGAGTTAAAAAAAAGTGAATTAATCACAGGAGTTATTCCCAGAGCTTTGGGGTTTCCTGGATATTCCCATCCAACGTTTTTAAAATTTAAAATAAATAAATAATATAATATAATAGCTATATTTAATTTAAAACTCGGGTCTCTCTTTAAGAACGATAAGACGCTGCCCAGACTGTAAGGATTATCTCTCATGATAGCACCTGATGGTTGCCCCTGATGATCAGCATTTCTCGAGCTGTACGGTACCTATCGCACTCAGTCAGGATGTGCTTTATAGTGAGGAGGGAGGTACTGTACTCATCGCACCGTGGCGGTAACTTTTCTTCGGTGAAGAGGTATGAGTGGGCCAGGGCGCAATGCCCTATTATCAAGCGTGCGACGACTAGCCGTGCTCGTGCCTCGCGGAGAGGGGTTCGGAAGACCCGTGTGAAGAGACCAATGTTTTATTTTTTTAATTTTCGTTTGGGATTGGGGGGGGGGGGGGGGGGG
>WURS02023240.1:0-11881 GCA_011762765.2 Rhinocypha anisoptera | reverse complement strand
CGTCTCACCTTCCGAGGGTGGAGGGGGACAGGACACTCGGGATTCCCCCCCCCCCCCGTTTTCGGAGTCGACCCCGCGACGGGAAAAATAAATCCCTCGGGATATTTATTTCCCCTCGGGAGCGTACACACACGGGAGATGATGTGGTTATTTGGGCCACGGATATTTGTTGCTGGAGCCACGCCTCTTCATCACTCCAACGTTGGACGTCGCTTAAAAAAACTTCAATCGTCTCCAACGACCACCCCGCTTACATATTAAAGGGAGACGCCCCAATGGGGCCGCGCGAATGAATTTCAAGAACGTAAGCTTCCCTCCTCCCCAAAGGGCTCTTAGGTCAGATTGTCGAGAGTAGGGAGGACGTGCCTCCAGGTCACGACCCGGGACGAATCTTTACTCCTTCTTTTTCATCTCTAGTGAATGTCCTTGGACAGGTTTCAATTGTATTGCTCCTTCCATATTACCCGGTTCCGTGGCGACGCCCTTAGCTGTTCTCATGTTTTCTTTCCATCTTTAAGGCGGTCATCAAAATGCGCCTCATTCACCTCTCCCTAGCCTTCATCCCCCAACTTTTCCTTGTACGAATTTTTACATCACACAGTCATTTCTTAGAATATTTTCCAACCGGTTAGTTCCCTTTCCTCTTTCTTATAGCTATCATAATGATTCTTCCTTCAATTATTCTCTCCGCTGCTACTTAATCTTTTTCTTTACTTTTTCAGTTCACACAACCCTTTCCACTATTCCCCACGACCACAATTCAAATTCCTACAAACCCAATGCCTCCATTCTCCTCCTGATGGCTTATGTCTGTTCTCCACACGACGCTACACTCCAAATAAAACATATGAAAAATCATATTCGTAATTAAAATATTTTGGTATTATAAATATATTTTGGCGTTATAAATATTTTATTACATTATAAATATATGATTAATATTATTATATCGATAAGGCTGCATTATTCGGGTATTCACCGCGTATAAAATGTGTTTTGACAACGGTTTCGCCAAGATTGCACTTGGTGTCTTCAGGTCGAAGTGACGATGTTGCTATTTTGGCTATTATGGCCATTAATTATTTATATTACAATTATGGTATTACTAATTTATAAATGTTGGTATCGTAATGCAAATTACCTAATATTACGCATAAATTACCTAATTACATTAAAGTTTGCGTACTTTACTGAAATTTTGGTTCTTACTATAAATAACATACTCGTATTAAATGTTACTCTATTGCTACTTTACATTACTGAACGCTGTCTTTCCCTGAGCGATTCCACTTCTTATTTTCTCAACACTTCTTCATTATTAAGGATTTGTATATGCATATGAAGTACAGGATACGGAAGGGAGAAAGTACCTTACTTTTTTATATTTATTTTTTAAATTTTATATAATATTTTACCATCGAGAGCTCCCCGAAAAAAAAGGTCTTTATTTCAAGGCGAAACGCTAATCGCTTGAGAACACAGCGGTGTGCCCCGAATTCGTCGTCCTCCTAGAGTACCCTAGCGGTCGAAGGACATACCGTTTACTACACGGAGATCCGACGAGAAACATAGGGTTCAAATTTGGCGCCATTTCCTTTTAAAAGCACCGCAGCGCCGCGATTCCTAGCGGGAAACTCTCATTGGGAAATGTGCGGGGAATTCAAAATGGAGCGTTTACATACACTGCAGCGTATTGTATAGCATTTCCATGAAAGATTCAACCAAAACAGCCATTTTTGCTAGAAAATCAAACTTATCGATGATGATCGTTTCTAATTGAATAGCGTAGTCAACAAATAGAAAAAATCTGTCTAACATTCGGAAGAAAAATCACGTATGCCAGAAAAATTTTCCCGCGATGGTGGAAATAGTTCCGCATCCGTCACGGTTGACCCTTTTCGTGCATTTCCTGGACCGAAGGTATTAATGGGGGGTTCATAATTTTTTATAACGGCTCTGGAAAGAGCTTAAAAAAACCTCAGCAAAAAAAGCAACAAAGATACTGGAAACAATTACTTTTAAAGGTATTCAATAATGCGTCAAGACTTAACAAAATATGCGTTAATAGCTTTTCTAATCATGAAGGATAATCTACCGGTTAAGGTAGGTAGGTTTTTGATGAGAATTATCATAGGATGGCCGCGTGACATCTAACTTTAATTCCTCTTCAAATCTGCAAGCATCCCACCCCCTATCATTCTGTCCAAAATCCCCTATTCTCTTCCTACCCCTAGCCTGCTTATCCAACATTCAAACCTTCATAACAACCTTCAATAACCCATTGCCTCTGAGTACCAATTTTTCTGCACGAATAGAAAATTATTGACCTATAAAAGCTTTTAAAGTTATTTCTGTGCGAACGTTCTAAATTAACCGGTATTCTTCTACCTGCAATGATATTCCCAAGAAAACTGTTTGCGTAGTAAATAAATACTCGTGGGTGTGTGGGAGTAAGTAAGCATGTCTGGTGCGTGGATTCAAACCCTGCAACAACCTCTTGCGGTGACTTCTGCAATGTACATATACGCATGTCATGCATGCATGCAGAAGTGGATTAAAACGTAGCGTTGCACTGCCTCGTAGGGCATTTTTTAAAGGACATTAAAATGTGTAAACTCAGGTGCATTCCCTCTAACCGGCGCTCGGTAATGCACGGGAGTGATTCACGGGCGTGAATGCACGGACGATCGGGTCTTATCGTTCAATCAGCTCTCGGCCGCGAAAGAGAATTCCGGGTGAGTCACCCACCACGGGCATCCCACGAAGTGTGGCGGGGGGAGGAGAACGGACACACGGAGAAAAACTAATGCGAATAAGAGTGACGACTTTAGTTCTTCCACTTCATCGCAAGCACGGTTTATGTGGAATAATAAACATCATGACGAGTCGAGAATCGACGAAACCTACGGTCGAGTGAGGGGGGAAAGAGCGATAGTTACGGCTCTAACAGAATTAATGAAAAAACAAACACCGAGGTCGTACGTTCTTCACTAGGAACTTTACAAGTTACTAGGAACTCTTACTCACGAGAATGTCTCGTACTTTAATATCAAGTACTTGGTTTTTGGCGAAGGCTGTTCGAGTTTCCCTCCGGCTAACACACTCTGAATTTCTGCCGACGTTTCGATGGCCGAGTAGTCCGGTCATCGAAACGTCGGCAGAAATACAGAGAGTGTTACCCGGTGGAAATCCCGAACAGCCTTCACCAATGACGACAGTCTCAGGCGTAACTTTGTGGAAATCCATCAAAAAGAGGAAGTTGACAAACCCTGAAAATGATTGACGACTCGGCCATCGAAACGTCGGCAGAAATTCAGAAAGTGTTGCCCTTCTACTTGGTATTTGTTTCTCAATCACTAAGATTGAGCATTATTAAATTGAGTTTATGTTGCCAAAAAAACTTAATATTTTCCTTAATTGAGCGACCCCTCAATGTTTCATCATGCCCAAAGATAACAATATAGAGTGGATATATTTACTTTGATCGGTTGGCGGATAGGTTTCATGATGAGATGAATACACAAACTTGGTTATTTCATAATTTATTTTTTACTACCCAGGTTTCGATTACTAAGTCATCTGATGGAGTACACCCGATGATGACTTAACAGTCGAAACCTGGGTGGCAGTGAATTATTAAAAAAATGTGGATAAACCAAGTGTGTGTAATGAATTATCTCTTGTAAGGAGAGGAAATCACCATAGAGTAGTTGCGTATGGATTTTTTTTTCTATCAGGTACAAGATAAAAATCCCTAGCCGCCGAGTCAAAAATATATAGTCTCGGATTCATATAGAGGGAAAGAAAACTACGGCAAAATCAATGCCACAGTATCATGGGTAACAAAAGTCGTAATCCTGGACGCCAGCAAGTATTTTACGGTTGGTGCTCCTAGACAAGAATCCCACACGTTTAACGGTGACAAAGAAACGAGAACCCAGGGCGTTCCTCGTTCCCGTAAAGGCCGGTTCACATCGAACATAAGAACATGAATTAAAGACGTAACTTAGACATAACTTAAGCCCTAAATCTTTTATCGTTCACAATGGCCTATGCCTACTGAGTTCAACCAATGAAATGACGTCATTAATTTTCTAAGTTGACCAATGAGAATGTTTCTACTTTCCCTTGTTTTGTCTAGTAGCGGACACTGAGGGAATTAATTGCGGTGAATCTCGGAATTGAGTAGCGAAAGTAATTTTAATTTTTCACTAAATCAATCAACACGGACTCCACGTTTCGTTTCAGGTCTGTTTATGCTGGTGCTTCACTTTCTGGCCACTGCTGGAGCTAGTGTGCACGCCACGAACGCTTGTGATTGGATAACTCAAGAACTCACTCTCCGTCGTCATTTTGGCAACTTAAGGACATAACTTAATAGATGAACATGGGCCATCATTCGCGTTATGCCAAGTTCCTAAGTTATGTTAAGAGGCGTATTGTGAACGGTTTCTTTCCCACGCATATGCTCAACTCTTTAACTTCTTAAGTTAAGTTCTTACGTTATGTTATTATAGAGTGATGGTTTTTTAAATAACTGTTATATTTCCACAAAACTTTTGCGGAAATATAACAGTTATTTTAAAAAACATCACTCTATCATGGACTTCCACCAAGTGACGGCCTCCACAGTGAACTTATGTTCTTATGTTCAATGTGAACCGGCCTTAACGAACGAAGAAGAAATCAATGTCCGACTGGGCCCCCTCCCACCCGGGGGCCTTTGACAGCGACCTGGAAAAGGATGACGGCCGTCGGTGCTCACCACATGCAAGAGTACAAGCGACAGCGATCACGCGAGACTCTTTTTTCATTCATCATTCTGTTCAACCCCTTTCACTACCTCTTTATCCAACCCCGTTCGGAGGTGGCTCATGAGCGCTCGCACATCTATGAGCAAAGTACGTCCGAGCACCCACTCGCGAACGAACACCACGAGGACAACGGGGTCCGCCCCCACGTGAAAAAACGTACAAACACCCACATACACAAACACTCAATCACACACACACACGGACTCACCGCTTCGCCGTAGCCTCTGCCCGCCGCCTCCTTCATTCCATGTCCGGTCCCCGGCCGACCACCTGTTGGCCACGGAGAAAGGATAGAGATTAGTGGCTGCGAACACATCAAGAAGGAAAGGACAAACTATCAGTGGATCCTAGTAAAAATAACATGCATGCGATAATACTAATACCCATGAACGGTTATCAGCCCAAAGATTGGTTTGCGGAAGCTCTTATAAAAACCAACCTGCCACCTGCCAACCTCTTCACACTCAAGTAAAGCCCAGCCGCGTGAAATGGTCCCTCTCGGTGAGCGGTGTGGGTGGATTCACGACTACCTACCCCCCTCCCGGCCATACCTCCCCTTCTTTACTCTCCACTCACACGCACTGGAAGAGATGCAAACAGTGTTGCAAGTTTTCCTCACACGATTAATATTAATATAGCACATTACTATTAATAAGTTTCTTAATCGGCTTGTTTTACAAGGAAAATTACATATAACTCCCCATGTTAACAAACAAACATAAGAGCGCAAAACCGAGAGTGAACCGAAACAAGAGCTGGCAACTACGATGACGTGTCGTTGGCAGGGGAGACACTGTAGGGGAAGGAAGGAGCCCGGAGTGGGGGTAGCCGAGGACAGAGAGACTGCCGAGACAGTCACTGTCGAGCAGGACCATTTCACAGCGGCTGGACTATAGTTTTAAACACCATAAGTCTCCATTATTAGACATCTTTTGACGCACATTCCGCGTGCGATTGGAGCGGACGAGCCAAAATATTAGGAATAGGAGTGCAGGTGCGGACGCGAAGGAAGCTCACATTCTTGGTGTGGGTTGAGACTCGCGCGTTCTTCGCGCGTCAGACTTGCTCGAACGTTCCGTCTAGACTTGCACGCTTGGACCGCACCAGACACAATACGCGACGTGAGTTGCAAAAGCTTTGGAAGACTCGAGGAAAACCAGACAAGGTAGGTTTTATAAAACAGTGTTGTTTTCTTAAAACTATAAATTTAAACTCGAGTATCTACAATTTTTACTCCGTTTTTCGTTAGGGAAAGGACTGGAAGATTTTGGTCGTTCACATTGAGGTGAAATTTTATGTCTCTATACAATCAAACAAAGACATGAAAAAAATCACAAAAAATTAAAATTCATTTTAAACAACGTATGTAATGGTCCTGTTATTGGATTTGGATTAAGTTAATATTTCATGAAAAGATTACTCACTTTGCATTTTACTCCTACGGAAGTCTTAATATAGATAAGTGAACAAAAGGTGTGACCATGGCAGAAACGTCATCTCGTCTTAGGTCACGTGACCAATTTCTATCTATTATTATAGCTCTATGGGTATGGCCCGGGGATTTGCGATGGAGATGTACTGTCACGGCCACGGTTGACATGACAGGGACCACGGTAGGAAAATGAAATACGCCGAGTCTCGATACAAAAAGAAAAAAAAACGACATGGAGAAAAAAGAAAGAACATGCCTCGTCTCTTCATTGCCTCCTTGGGACTCATTAACCCCATTCGAAAAGAACATGAGAAAGTCCAACCTGAAGATAAGCACGAATTACGAACAAGTTATTTGGTCTGTGAAGGGATGAAGATGATGAAAGATGGTTTTCATTCCAAAGTTAGGAAGGGAAACAAATACGCAGGTGTATGAATTTCTGTACTTAGGCAGCATGGAAACCTAGTAGTATTAAGATTAAGAGTACGCCGACATCTAAGGTCATTTTGTTCCTTTAGAACTTATATAAAAATGTACATAAAAATATAGAAAAATATAGCATATGACGAATGAGACACCATGAGGTTCAACTTTGTGGAACGAATTAATATTCATTGTTAAAAACTTTTACAAATGCAAATGTTAAGAGACACATGTTACACTCAGAATGAAGCCACTTGCACGCAAAACAAAATAGCAGAACATCATCTAAATCATGCGGGACAATGTTAGACTAATCACCACAAACATGCATGAAAACAACTACAAACGCCGTAACAATATGCAAGGTCCAAACGGGAGCTCACCTCCTCCTAAATTATCAACCTACTTTAAAGCATGACGAACTCCTTTTCCTGTGGGGACAATCAAGTGGTTTCGCGACCCTAATACGGTTGGGGGGGAGGTAATGAGGAAGACCCCTCTCTCGGTATTAGGGGGGTGGGGATTAAGTGAATCGAGAAGAAGATAATAAACAAAAAGTCCTAAACGTAAAGGGAATTCTTTCCAAAGAAACAAATAATTACTGCAAATAATACGAATCGTAATAATAACAACAATATCGCGAAAATAAGAAAGAGGTTCATTAGGACAAAAAAAAGAAGCCTGCTTCGATGCGGAGTTGAGGCATGGACGACATCAGAAAAAAAAACATTAGAAGCAATGGAAATGTGGCGCCGAAGAAGAATATTGTAAATTGAATAGGTAGACCAAATAACGTCGTCGACGATTTCAAGGATTGAATCGATTCAACGAAATCGATTCGAATCGCATTGTATTAATCGATTCGTCCCGAAAATCGGATCCTATTAATCGATTTGAATCGCATTATGCGAATCGGATGAAAATCACTTTTTGAACCAAATCAAAATCGAATAAAAACAGTATTCGAATCGTAATCGTAATTAAATCTTGCATTAAATCTTTACGAGGCAGCTCCTTCAACGTTAATAAAGGTGCGAATTAGCGAATCGTATCACTACTACTTCCACCTGGCGGCCAAAATTAGAAGCTGAATCCTATTCGAATCGGAATCGTAACTGAATCGAATCGGAAAGGAAACGAATCAGAATAGGATAACGATGATAATCGATTAAAAAATGATCGGGAATCGTATTAAAATAATCGAATTCCGAGTGAATCGAATCGGAATCGCCCATCTATACTTCGTTTTCTTAAAAACGGCAAAAAGTAATGCCCCTCCAGTCAAATCCTACATTCAACCTTTCTGAGGAAATACATGTAACATGAAAACGCCCATTCCAGGTGCGGGACTTGAACCCGCAACCTTTGTGACAACATGGCGGTCTCGCCGCCCACCAGTCGCAGCCGGCCTGCAATGCAAGGAAGAGTCGACGGGAGCGAGAAACTAACAGGAGAGACACGAAGGGTGAGCGAAGGCGTAGTCGTTCCTTGGATACCTTCCAACGGAGCGACGGTGAAGAGACTTGTGTTCGTGGAAGGCATCGGAGGGAAAGAAAGACCGCAGGAGGTAAGGCGAGATGACCAATGCGAAACAGGTGCGGTGGAGGTCGTTAAGGAACTAGAATCGAGGAGGATGGACGAGAGAGAGAGAGAGAGGGATATAGGAGGTTGGGTGTTTGCTCGGTCTGCACCAATGAATCTGTCAATCTTCCGACGGATAACTCATTACGACGGAGACGGCGGATAATTCCACGGTCACATCAGTTCATCGCTGACCACGTATACTTCTTTTTCGTAATGCGACACAAAAAGAACAAAGTTGCATTGATTATGTGGCGTTGTGTAAAAGTATGGGATCTCGGGTTCTGACCACGTGGAAATAATAAGTAACAATCAGTTCTATGCCTATTATGTTTAATACTGGCCAATGAATATAATTTTAATGAATTCAAGGGAAGGGGAGGTGGGTATTGTCACTACAGGTAAGGGACGCGTGCGTGCGCGAAAGTTCATGCGTGAAGGTACGATTATAATTTATAAGTGGAAGAGATCTCGTTTGGACCTTGCATATTGTGACGGCTTTTGTAGTAGTTTTCATGCATGTTTGTGGAGAGAAGTCTGACATTATCCCGCATATTGTAGATGATGTTCTGCTATTTTGTTTTGCATGTGAGTGGCTTCATTTTGAGTGTAACATGTGTTTTTTCCTTAACATTTGCATTTGGGAGTGCATGTGAATGTTTGGTGGTGGCTCACCCTCTGCAACACGCCCTTGCGGCGGCTTGCAGGGTTATGCGTAAAAGTAGAAGGGTTTTCGGCTCAACTTTGTGGAAATTAATTTTGACACGAAATTGACAAACACTGTATTATCACATTAAAAAATTTATTTCGTACAACTAGTTCCGACGCTAATTGTATCGAATGTCTTTTAAATTGGGACTAAAAGTAAGGAGATGGTAATGTTTCACTGTAAATTTTTTTTGCCAGCAATCCCATCCACGAACATGCATAGTTTCAGGCGTGAGGTGTTGGAATTCGAACTCATCAATGATAAGGATTTAGCAGTTTTCCGGCGTTAAAAAACATTTCAACTAAAGTTAGCGATATTCTTAACATTTCCATCTCCTTATTATTAATATTATGTTCGAATTCCAACACATCTCTACTGAAAATACGCATTTCGGGAATAGAGTGGTTTTTTCAAAATTTATTTTTATTTATTTATTTTCCAAGTATTCAAAAACAGCCACAATTGGCCTTTTACGTTGAATAAGTAACATACAAATAAGACTAATAACAAGAAAAACACCGTTAAGAAAAAGTAAAAAAAACAAGGAAGATAACAGCAATAAAAATATAAAAAATCAAAATAAATGAGTAGGATGTTTACGGGCCAGGAAATGTTTTTGAATCGGGTGGTTAATTGAGCGATGAGAGAGGTGAAGAGGCCAAGTAGGGGATGGTTAAAAGAGAGGGAGTTGAATAGTTTCGGGAGACGATTTGGAGAGAAGAAGATTTATCAGAATCCGGTAGAAGGTTTTTCAACTTGCATTTCCCATACATTATTGATCATCGTGACCTGACGAAAGAGATGGCGTCGGTCGATAATTTGCGGAATTCCACCGTAGGTAATGGAAAGAAACTTTGCAAAATCCACAGATGTAAACTTTTTTAATGGCCCAACATGTTCCACCACACTGTAGCATCAGTCCTGTTGATGTTACAGTGCGGTGGAACATGCGGGCTCGTTAAAAGAGTTTGCAAACATTCTTTCCATAACCAATGTGACGTAATCCAAAAACTTTGGTATAAAATGTAAATTCGAGGACAACCGTTGATGGTAATTTGATGACAAACACTCCACGCTTCTCCACGTGGATCAATCTTAAACGATCGTCAGAGCCGTTTAAGAAGAGTATTGTTTTCGGTTATGCACCCCTGTAAAGGGATCAGTTCGGTTCTAGCGGGGGGAGGAGGGACGTATCGCCTGCCACCACCCGTCTGCTCCCCACCGCACCTCCCGTGGGTGCGGCGGGGAGCAGACGCCGACGACATTATGCTGATATTACGTCATGTCGCAACGGCGAGTGCGTCGGCCGGTCGACGCAACGCTCCCTGTGTAAAGGAAATATAAACACACTTCGCGTTTTCACAGAAAAAAAAACGCTTTTTATTTCCAACTAGTTTCACTAGCTAGCTTCAGGATCATACCTGAAGATTCTGCTGTGAGGCGAAACTAGTTGGAAATAAAAAATTTCTATTTTCTGCGTGGAAACGCAAAGTGCGTTTCTATTTCCTTCCATAATGGAATTGATTTGGAAAATATTTGCGAAGTGCTTCATTTAGAATGTAGTACGTATTGTGTGGCGGTGAAACCATGGTCGTATAATAAATTTTAAGTGATCCCATCATGGAAAAATTCCACATAGTTACGCCCGAAACCGCGAGTCTTAAGGATGTTTTTGCTTCACAACCCTAGTCAAAAGTTACTGATTAGACAACAAGAAATTATCGGGCTTTTTTCTATACTTACGAAGAACAAATGAATCTAATTGATTTTGGTTGGTTGTTATTAGCACCTGATGTGATTTTTAAGCAGATGGATTCGATTTTTACATCAATTTGCCCAATGGATCCTCTTTAAACTTCCGCGACCAACCTATGCACTTGAAAAATCTAAAAATTGTACAGTAAAATATTTATTTGTCTTTTTTTGATTCTTCCTTTAAACTAACTTATAGGTTTATCGGAAGGTTTAATTGTTAAAATTACTTATTTTATGATCATAAATGAAAAAACAAACTTATTTCTTTTGCCATACATTCTGGCAACGTCGCATATATTCATACGTTATCTGCACTTCACTATGATGGTGGACGCTAACTGGTGGCAGTTTTTTCGACTGAAAAAAAAATCCGTCGTTTTAGCCTTGGAGAATATAAATATATCGTACTTATTAATAATTGGAAATAAATGTCAAGTGACAAGCATTACTTTTGGAAAGGACTGATAATATGCATATCATCAAAGGGTATCACAGCGCCGAAATTGGGGCATCATGAGTACAAAGTTGCCACGTTTATGCCTTGCAATTGAAGAAAAGCTTGGAGTAGCTTCAATTTGTCATAAATATTTCGTGTACTATTCTCTGAATGATTTTTTTAGGCAATAAAAAATTAGAACACAATTATTCACTACCCTTAAATGTTTCACTTGGTTTGACACTATTAATTATGTGGTTAATTTTTTATTAAAGTTGTGGAATCACATGAAGTCAGCCATTTCACATTCGAGTGCATGTTGATTTCAAACTTAGATATCTTTCGAAAGATCGTTTGGAATCGTTTTGAAATTTGGCAGGTTAGTTACCTATAATAAGTAGAAGGTCATCGATTTGTCATTATTTAAACTTATAGCCAACCTGAAGGGCAGGGACAGACAGCACCTCCCCTCCCCCTCACACGTCCAGTTCCCGGTGAGTGACCTTCCTCCAACCAAAGTTTCATCGATTTGTCATCATTTCAACTTAATAGCCAATACATCCGTAAGAAGAATGGAACTCCACAAAGTCTCGGCTTCAACTGTAACTCGTGTGCAACGCTCCATCCTTTGGGCGCCGGGTTTCCCTCCCTTTCCGCCATCGCCGCGTTAGTGCAGACATCTTGTGCCGCCGTCTGCCCCGCCCCTCCTGCCTCTCCAGAGGAGGGGTACC
>WURS02023229.1:0-11881 GCA_011762765.2 Rhinocypha anisoptera | reverse complement strand
ACCACTTCATGTCATAGTTATAAACAACCCACCTGGACAAACACAGCACCAATGCCCTGGGCGGGAATCGGACCCTCGACCTTTGGGTTATCCGGCGAGCATGCTACTCACCAGGCTAACCCGATAGGCTTGCAATGTATATTGGTAAATAAATGAAAAAAATACGAGTATAACAAAGTACATTATGATAAAATTTCCTTATTGCTGCCATCCCAAGATATAATACATTGTTTGTGTATATTATATTAGAATTTTTAAACAACAAATAAATATATTAGGTGCCATTGTTCATTATTCAAGAACGAAGTGCTGGAAGTTTAAGTCAGAATACATCTCGCCACAATTACTGCACGAAAATATAATACTATTTTCGATCTTTGGGAGTGATACTTCTTCATCCTTCTATATCAGACGGCTAAGAGACGAAATATTCACATGATTCAAACAAGATGTTTTTGCCTCTCCTGGAAATCTCCCAACCCCTCATTCTGGCCCTGAATCACTCTTGTAGAATATGAAGGCAATTCAGATTGCGGAATGTAAGGGGCCCTGCGTTAACGTCTTCATTCCGTTTTCCGACGTCTTCTCCTGCGAGTAAGGAATAGGGGCGAGCGAGTTCCTTGGGAGGATGGATATCTGCTCTCCCTCACCCGACGCCACTTTCCCCTTTTCTCAGACACGGACCATTTCAGCCCTCGGTCCCCTTCCCTATCCCCCCCCCCCCCCCCCACCCCCCCCCCGTCCCGCCTCCCCCCCCCCCCCCCCCCCGGTTCTTCACACCGTCGCTCTGGTTCTCCATATTATTCGTAACCTTGACTCTTCTCATTCTTCTCCTTCCTCATCCTCCGGCACTCCTCCTCCATCCTCTCCTCTTTAGTGCGTTGGCATAGTTGCGGGCGGGCGTTTGCTTAAATTGAAAAGAGATTATGAGAGAAAAGCGTTAGGGGCTTTTACGAGGCATGCGTGAAAAAGGAATTCCAGTGGATCCGCTGTTATTAATGCGGGTTTCTGGATTATATATTCCCTGATGAAATAATGAAAGTGTCGTAACTGGAAATTATATGTGATGTTTTCGGATTGTGGGTTTTTGTTGCGTATATGATCATTATGTATTATTTAGCGCATGCTCTTATATATGACCTCATATCAATTGAAATATGAGAATTTAAGGAGAGCATGAATTGTTACGTCTGGACTAAAATAGTTGGCTAAATCATTACTTCATACATGGCCTAAACTATGGCAGAATTTTAGCGAGTAAATAAAAGGAGCTTACATAAAGTCGTACGATGATGATTTGAAAATCATATATGTACTTTATTATGCTGCAGTAATACAACTGTTGTGAACAAAGAGATATTTTAGAAAAAGAGGATTCGAACCCACAATTTGATAACTGCCTACAAACTCCAGATATTTTTATATTGCTAGACAAAGACTTCCATATTTCTCATATCACTTACTAGTCAGGGCTATAATGGAAGATATATTTTTTCGCCCACAAACAACACTAAGAGGCTAATTACAGTGGACACCATATCATTTTATTAATAATGACAAAATACACACATGCATGTCCTAGATGGAGATCCACCTAGTCGGGATTCGAACCCGCGACCTCCAGTTGGCGGACGAGGGCGTTACCCCGCCATCTCCGAGACCGGAAAATATGTAATCTGTCACGATCTTTTTATAGGGGAAAATACATCTTTTCTTTCCAAATTAGGTCACCATTCGTCATATTGAATATTTATTTTAATTATTTCAGATCAAGTTCTACTTCGCAAGCAAAAACATTTCCTCGGAGAATTAATTGCAGTAAGTCCATACATTACCTTAATAAATAAATTGGGCTATTAGAGTGCTTTAAGTACATCATAAAATTTATCATGAAAGAGATTTCATATCTTGGACCCATTAATGTATTGTATTTTTTTGGAACAGATCTTAAGATTGTCATTGAACTTTATGAAGTATGGAAGAATCGGAGTTCACGTAATCAAGTACCTTTTTCATTAGGCAAAGAGTAAGGACAAAATAACACTATCTGCTTTGTAAAGAATACGGAACCGTTTGAGTTAATGAATTTTTACATTCGTATCACTAATGGTTTTTTTTACTTATGAACAAAAAATTCTCCATTTTCTGTCGTTTTTACTACTGGTTCCCTTGCGAAATTACCAATAAAAATGTACAATGCAATATTTACTTAAATACATGAATGGGGAATTGCATTCTTCAAAATTTTATTACTCGTAATTGGCCAATTATAGACTGGCAGGTGGCTGTAAATGTCTCGTAATTAATCCGACGACTATGGGTTAATGATTTCCCCTTTTTAATGTTCTTTAGTACGAATTTTTAAATTATTTTCAATCCGCTAAATCTTTTAAGAATTGAAATCTGTACAGTAATTGTAATATGAAATAGGAATTGAATTTGTATTAATAACGAGTAGCATTAGCAGAAATTATATTTTTTCGAGAGCTTCTTTCGAAATACCTTACTTTGGTAAAGGTATCCGTTTTGTTCATTGACGAAAAATGCTACTTATTTGTATTATATTATTATTGATATTTCTTTGAATGATTGATTCTAGTTTTATACCCTTTTAATGGATGAAAATTTTAAATACGAGGATTGTAAGTGGAAATTTTATTATTTCGGTTCATTGCGTTTCACGACAGTTCATTGTCGATTTCATGTTCAAGCAGGATTAACCATGCTGAGCATATTTTGTAATTTTATGATTCCATGTTTTCGGTAGTCTTTTCTTTGATTCTGCATTGATGTTCTATTCACGTGTATAGTCGAGTATTCTGGGGAGTGTGAAAGTTTTAAAAAGTCTTTAACAGTGTAATACTTTTTGAATTGAAGACAAGGTTTTCTGTTTTAGTTAGTTCTACTTCTGTGGCGTGATTCTGTCGATAGATATAGATTAAAATATCAAAATGTACAATGCCCCGATTTTGCTATAAGATCTTGTATTCAGTTTACTCCAGAAGTATTAGTTTTTATGCCTTTTATTATCTTGCCATTTAAAACTCACATCTCCCTCCACCACCAGTTTCATTGAGGAAACTAACGTAGGGCGCCTTAACTCCTTTTCGGTATAATTTTAATAAGTTTGACATACAAAATTGATTTTGGAAATATGTTATCACCAATTCGTTACATTGTGTTCTTAGGTAGCTGCATACCACTTCAATTATTTGCTCGTAAATATTCGTAATTCTATGTATTGAAAAATATTTCATCCTCATCTTTTAGTATGAAAGCATATTGTTTCCATTTAGAATTTGGAATTCATACTAAGATGTAGAGACGAAAACTTATCCATTTTCACCTAGTGAGGATAATCTTCGCTAATTGGAATTATCTCATACTTTTTATTATTGTTTACCTTTGTCAATCGGTTTGTTCGAATTCCTCACAAATGCATTCTTAAGTGGAGAGAGCGACTCAGCTGAAATATGCCATTGATTTGCGTCCATCCCACAAGCCACATCTTCAACATAGTAACGCTCTTGTCCATCCACATAATAAATTCCTAATGATCGCGACTTTAAAATCGCCTACTCCCAATGAATCCGAAAAAAAATCAGGAGCATGATCGATGTTGCTTTGGCGGTTTCTGACTCAACACTGCCAATTAATTCCTTTTCTAAACAGTCTGCTACGGCTTTAGAGGATGAAAATCCCTCATCAATCACCGCCCGAATTGCAATTACCCGTTGAACACAAGGAAGCGGCGATGTTCAATCAAATGTTTCGATAACTAGCGCCGCGTCATATTATTTTCTCGATACGGTGGCCAGGCGAAGTCCACAGGGATGCAGGATCTCACGTGGAAATCCGCGATCTGACGGACATCCGGAATTGAGGCACAGCGGCGGCTTATAATGAGCTTTGCGATTCAGTGTCAACGTGCGGTGTGCTTTGTATTCGTGTGTATGCACATGCGTGAGTGCGCTATTCCCGCGCGAAGGTCCAGAGGCCCGGCGCTGTGTTACAATCTCTTCATCATTCCCGCCCGATTCGAGTTCTCTCAGAGGTGTACAGTTACGCTGACCGATATTCATTGCAATTTTTCCTCAGTTACCTTTTCCACCTCTGCCGAAGTAACGCAACGGAATCCAATAATCAGGTACTTATCCAAACTCTATTACCTTTGATATAGGTTGTTTTGACTTATCTTTTGTGAAAAGATTACCAGGTCAGCCATCTCGGTAATCGAGAATGATTTTTAGGTATACCATCTCTCACAAGTGATATTACGTAATGATATTTTTATGAGCAGAATTGTTAAATATAGAACGCCAGAAGTACATAGAAACCTGTGGACTTTTCTACGAAAGAACACTTGTCTTCCTTCGTCAGTGATGAAAAAGTCTACACTTCTGTTTTACATAATTTATCATCGGACTCCTTACCTACCAAATGTTAGGTCGTAGTATCACCGACATTTTCTATGACGGATAATCGATGAAAGTCAAGAGGTTGTTGGGCCTTTCGACCTGCATAAATTATATTCCGGATGGGACTCCATTACATCTTGTTTGTTCTTACGCCATCCACGACGTCCTATTATCTTTCTTCTCCCAGATTGATCACAGCAGCAAAAACTTCGCATCCGTCCTGGTCCATTCCATGCTTTCCCTCCGTCTCTGCAGGTTCCTACTCTTAATCAGTCCGTTCCATTTTCACGGAGCGGAGGGTAATAGGATTAATGCGCTCGCGCGCGTGTATCCTCGCGTATACATATGTATATACGCTGCGTGGTATCGGGTCGGGTGATTTTGAGGCGCGTTTA
The DNA here is from genome assembly GCA_011762765.2 of Rhinocypha anisoptera. NCBI lineage: Eukaryota > Metazoa > Arthropoda > Insecta > Odonata > Chlorocyphidae > Rhinocypha > Rhinocypha anisoptera. The sequence continues at coordinate 7,068 of WURS02023229.1, read as the reverse complement.
TTGGGCATTCGTCTGGCATTAATTCGTCATGTTTCGGACTCCGCCTCGCGGCGTGGATTTTCTCCTATCCGTCCCTCATACGTACCCATGACCATGTTTCATGTTTACGCGATCCCTCGGTTTTTTCTTTCTATCGCGATTTTGAATGTATCTTTTGCGGTTCGAATAAGTGTGGATACCGCCATTCTGTGTAAGTTTGGGCAGTCGCAATGATAAGCTGCTGGCGGTAATGACGGATATTCTAAAACCTCTTCCAGTATTTTGCTATGTTATGTTGGTTATGATTATTAAACCTGTATTTATCGTTGGAATTCGATTCCCTATTCGGAAAAGCTATCCCAAGTACTCTTTCATTACCTCGTGTTTGTATGATAAACATTGCAGTTCACCTGGCGTTTGACACCCGGCGCCTTTTAGATAATAATTAGTTTCATAGGTGGTTTTTTTCAAATTTTCCTGCTGAACGATTTGAAGTTTACAAATAGGTATATTGTGTGCTAGTATGTATCTCTGCATGCGAGAAAAGAGTAACCTTAGTTCAATAAATATGTAATATTATTAGGAAACACAATATCCCATGTGCCATATAACTTCGTTTAGATCAACGAAGTACTGTAAAAATCTTGCGGCTATTGCTTTCTTGAGTTCTTTTTATTGAAATTTAATAATTTGGTGGGTTATTATAAATGGATTGAATAATATAAAGTTATCCTGGTTTTTACACTGATTATATCAGCATAATCTCTCGCTATATAGCTGTTTGAATTTTCTAAGAGAACTAATAGAAGTAGTAAAATGACTATAAATTCTCAACACAATCCTGCTGGAAACTTTTTTAATATTGATCATGTTCATTCGATAGCTAGTCATCATGTTTCGTGGGTAGAGGGAGAGAGAGAGAGCCAGGACCGTTTCAAGTATGCTATACCGATGTCTTGTTTTCTTTCTTGCTTAGCTGGTTCCAAAGTCCCTTTTTTCTTATCTTATTGTAATAAAAAATGACCTGTAAATTGAAGAGCTTTCTAAGAAATTCCTTAATGCAACTCCATATATTTAGTTTTGCTTGATAACTATTTTATATTCCTAATATAAAATATTTTAAATGAATTCTTGGGTGATACATGGTAGATATATATTTGAGGAATGATATGTATGATTTGGGGATATGATTATTAATGTAATCTTCTTTTTAATTTCAGGTGAGTTCAGTCTACTGCTCTAGAGTACTACTAAAAATTTGGGCTCAGCGGTAAGATACATTTTCCTCTTCAATATACGTTGAATGTAAAAAGTAACAGTGATGCATACATTTTACATTTCCGCCTGATTTATAATTTTATCGATTTCAGTTTTTTATGTGTTATGTTGTTCTTTTGATGTCCACTGTTTACGATTTCATGGCATATCTTTCATCGACCCGCGTCAATCCGCAACACTGTCCAGTTGAAACTGGAACTTAAAATACTCCATATCATGCTCATTTGACTGCAAGTTTAATGATTAATTGATTTGGTAATTATGCTGAAAAAAATCGGGGATAAATTTGGGAAACTCTTTTTCTACAGTGCACGTGAATATGTAATAATCTAACATCATTATGCGTTCATTCATTTTCTCCCGCATAACATAAAACCCCTGCGGTTTTTCTCGTGTTTGAGCACCTGCAGTAAATAAATCATGCAAGATAATTTATTCATCAAGAACCAAATATATTTAACCTTTACATCGAGGATTAACGTGTACGATTCCTTACTTGAAAAAAATCCTCTGCTTTGAATTAATCATTAGCGTGAAAGAATCCATTCAATATTAATGGTTTTTAGCCATTATTACACGCATATTCGTTGTGCCGATATGGTTCAATTTGCTGTTGCGTATCTGGGATCCGAATTGACGTTAACTTTATTTTATTTCTCCACTTGTATTTCTGTCCAAAGTTCATTGTCCGATCGCGAGAATTCGTTTATGCCGTTTAAATTGTCGGTAATTTTTCCTAACCACGTTATCATGTTCTCCAGTATCCGTCATGTCTAGTGTTTTGATATCAACGGATTCAATCAGAAGGGTCGAGTGAGTGGACCTTTTTGAGAGTCGAAATAGTGGGGGAAGTATGTAGCCGTGAGAAGGCAATTGAAATGGTCGGAAAACAATGAGCGGAGTGGGCGAAAATTTTTCAGCCCAAGAGTGTTCGACAAGTGCCATAAACTGATTCCCTCGTTTGGTCCAGCGCGTTCCTTCCCGGGGGTGTAATAAATCTCGAATTCCGAAACGACCGGCCAGCAGAGGTCAGCGCATGGGCGGAGGTGGCGCCATCTTTGGAGGGATGTTACGTTCGCCTCTAGTCGTGTGCCGCGTGAGGGGGGCCCTCTCTACACGTCCGTCACATGGATGCGAAATCGTAAAAACACTTGTTATATTTTTTTTGGGACGCGTGTGGGCGTGCTGTGTGAGTATTTTTTTTCGGCCTGGGTGGTAGTAGGAAGTGGCAGTTGTCTCTCGGCTGGCGTGTTGTCGATTTTAACTTGGTCCAAAGCTTTGGGCAGGAAAATGTGGAAGAGTTATGAGGAAATTCTCAGAGATTATGATTTGCCCAACTAGTTTGTGTGAAAAAAAAGGGAACATGTTTTCGGGTGACGGAATAATTCCAGAGGTTATCCCGTTGATGCCGTTTTTGGTACAATGGTGCGTATCAATAACGGTATTGAATTCACAAAGTACGAATTTACACTGATTTTCCGTTGTAAAATTAATTTACACTTAATACTTATGGCAATGTGTTTTAACCTCAATGGGTTATAATTCTACAAAGGTAGAATGTCAGCACCACAGAGGAAAGACACAACGTAATTGGATAATGTCATAATAACAAGTAAATGGGCATGTTTTACTCTAAGTTATTCGTTATAAGTTTTTCGTTTCAAAAGTAATCAGCTTATTTCATCCTCAGTGTATGACATAGCTTGACGAAACTTGGGCAATGCCAGTTAAATCGACGATCAAATGGGTGTATTAAAAACATTTTGAGTTTTTTTACGGATAAGGATGTATTTTGAAGTAAAATATTTCGTTCATTTTTTCCTGTTTATATTCATTCGTTGAAGTAATAGTTCATAAGATAAATAGAGTTTATTGTAATTAGATATGTACAATTAGACGTAAGACGGAGTACACGATGCCCCTCATGCTTTATGGTTATTCTGTACTTATGGAAGTTTGGATTTTAGTTAATTCGTCCTGATTACATTATTTTTAAATATTACCTTTACGATTTTTTGTTGAACACGAGTATACTTGATAAAATAGATGGGGACTTATTCTTTTACATCGATCTGACCTTCTTTAAATCGACACTACAAAGGTCCTCTCTTGAGCCGGAAGAATGTATAAAAAATAGCATTGATTAAAATCGAATTTTCGTAAATTAGTAAATATCCATATGATGTCACATGGTCGGTCCAAATTGAGGGAGGAATGTGAATTGCTTACACTTATAGATTCATTACACCCCATGTTGTTTCGATCCTTCAGTGGGTAAGTTACGTAAATTTGCTCTTTTTATCAACTGCTATGCGGAAAATAAAGCGCTATCAAAGTGGGTGATGCTAAAAAAAGGAGATCCTTCGATTTTTATGTGCTTTGGACTTGCCGCCGAGAAGAAAGTGAATCCCAAACTACTTGATGCGATTTACGTTCAATATTTCCTCCCACTCCCTTCCCATGCCCACGTGACAGCGCGTGAATGGGCCCCGGCGCCTCCCCTCGTCACTTTGAAATCAAACGAGTCCCGACCCTGTGATTTTTGATCCACCTCACGGACAGCTTTGCCGGGAGGCCGGTAGACCTCCCTTTTTATTGGGAGAAAATTAAGCGCTTGAAAAGCGCGTAATTAAAAGCCTCTCGAAAAGAAAATACACAGAGTCCGATAGGAGACCGATTTTGGTTATCAAAATTCCAATTTCGGATCATGATAAGACGTGATTCTTTCACTTCCCGCAGGAGAGAGGTGTTTTTCGGGTTCTTCATGACACCTCCCCCCCCCCCTGTATTACCCCTTTCTCTCCCTCGCGTATACCCCCCTAGGAAGGTCAGGTGTTTCACTAAGTTCAAAAGCGGGACGGGGTTTTTGGGGAACGACTATGGAGGTGGGGGTTGCTGCCGAGGAAGGAGCGCTCCCCACGACGCCGCGGGGATCGTTAGATGGGGTAGCAAAGGCACGGGGCAAACTGAAGGGTGCGTTAGCATGTTTATAGTCGGTTCATGTGCGTACGTACTTCTCCTGGCCGTGGAGATAGATCGGATATTGTGACGTGGATATGGCATGGACCAATGAGTCACCCCAGGTTTTTTTTCTGATCCGCTTCAAACGGAACGGATCGGCTGTCAAATTTTTTCATACTCCCTCCTGCCCCTTCTTGTTCTTCCCTTCATTTTTTGGCCGCGAGTGAGAGGGGGACGGCACGGGGTGGGGGAAGGGGACTGATCGAGATGGGACTTGCGTGGAGGGGGAGGGATGGATGGAGGGAGTAGAGAGAGGATGTGGGATGGAGGTGGAGGAAAGCTTTCGATATTTTTTTTTGCATGAATGGGAAATGTACATCAAACAAAACAAAGAGACGGATACCGTCGGAAAATGCTTTCGACGTTCGTCGCCGGGAGGGGATGGAGGGGACAGGAGGGAGGAGGGATTTCCGATCACAGTGAGTCCGACAGACCGATCGGCCTCCTCCTCCCCTCCCACTTCACACACACACCCTCCCCGGGGAAAAAACTGAAATGCGAGGAACTGGAGTGGGAGAAATTTCAGGGTGCGTGAGGATTTAACTCGAGGATTCGCCTTTATTATCGTTATTATCGTTTATTATCATTTGAGTTTTAGTTTATATTCCCACTCACGCGGCGGTCTCCGTTCTGGGATGAGCGATACCGTCTGTTTGATTGATAGTCCATATATATGGGTTTAAGGAACCATGCATAATAGGTCATAAAAATTAAAGAATAAAGTTGCTTTTCGGCAAGTGTTTGAAAAAGCGAAATTTTATTCCAATGTCTACCTAGGTCAGGGCAAAGACAAGGTTCCGTGGTTTAATTTTAAGTTAAAATCTGAGGTTCAAAATGATTTCTATCTTAGAGTATTGTATACGTAATGGTACGATGGACAAACCCTACGATACCAGGAATGGAGCAGCCGCAGAACGTCAAACCCTATAAGTACTTGAAGAAATTAGGAAGAGAGACATCTTACTACATTGAATGAGATTCATTAGATTCGTTTAACATTTCATTTGCATTTTTAAAAATTAATATTTATTTTAACGGAGTTGGGGTCATTTTTTAAGTTTATTTGGAACATTTACTGTTGATAAGTCACCGTTGACCGCGTGACATTTTGAGAATTGTTTATATTTTTATTAGTTTTTCTTAAGATATGACGCTCTTAGATTCTCATCGTTCATGCGTCGGCATTTTGATATGTCAGGATATTCATGGGAGGAAATTTGTGATTTTCTAAAAGCATCGATTTGTTTTCTTTTCGTTTTTCCACCGTCGACCTTTGGGCAACTTTCCCACTTCCATCCCATTCTCTTCGTTGGGAACGCCTTTTATTTTTAAAATTTCACTTCCCCCCCCCTCCGCGCCGATCGGAAAAATCCCCCGTTCCTCCCGATTGCTGCCCCGCTCCCCATCCTCCTCCTCCGTCAACGCCCGAACTGATACGTCGAACGGGGGACGGGCGGAAAAACATCGCGCTGCCGGGATTAGAGCGAATTATTCAGGCCCTGCATATTTCCGAAAAAAAAAGAAATCTGGGGATTTCGCGGCACGTAACCCACTGGGCGTTTGACGGAAACGAAAAAAAAATAAACACGTCCGATGCACTTAATGTCGTTTCGCGGGATTTTGATGCGAGAGAGAGAGCGCCCTCTCTGCCTTTCTCTCCGTCCCCTCATTTATTTTTTCACCCTAATTGTGATTTTGGCGTCGAGCGTCGCTCCACTTCCCTCGGTGACAATTGTTCGTTTCGATTCGCCAGCATCTCATCCCCTCTAGCGGCTCAAGGCGGATGTTGTCGTGATCGCTTGTTTTTGCTCGTGTTTGAGCTTGTCCTCTCGCGGGAGTGATGGATCCCGACTGGCATGACGACGAAGTTGGGAAGTAATTCGGGGGAGGGAGATTTCTCTTCAACTCACGAACGAAGTTTTATGGGACTTAAACTGAATGGACATCCTTCAATAATTCTGAGACATTTTCAAACTTCACTGACAAATTCCGATAAGCCTTGTGGCTACAATCTTTTCAGATAAATACTAAGATGCAAACAGGAAAAGTTTTTTGTTTTATCATATGCCTTAAGGACAATATTAGGCGGTTTCACAGTAGCTTAAAAGCCTTTTTCAGTTTGTCCAGCAATGATTATAAATACTTATATTGAATTGACTGAATAGTATTTATTTATTCAATATCGGAAATTGTGATTTTCCCAACCGGGCATAGCAAATTAAATTTTTAATTGGTGATTTTTGTCTTTCAGTGATTGTTTTGACATACGTAAAAGCTGGATGCCAAGTTTGTATTACGTGCGTGTTTTGCAAGTAGATGTGTGTCTTTACGAAACTCAAAGGTAGCCAGGCCGTATCTAAATTATAAAATTTTCATTAATGACATAGTCAGTTCTAAATCCAGTGGGCGATTTTTTAAGTCACCGGGGGCGCGATAGTTTCGGAGAGAAATCCTGGGGTAATATTTACAGTGGAGTAACTCTGTTAATGTTCGAGGAAGACATTCACGTACCGGATTCATAATCACGTTCAATGAAAATGCTTCAGATACAATTTATTTCCTTATTACTTCTTTCAGTGTTTTCTTTAAGCCGTCACTTTTTAAATAGCGTTTTTATTATACGATACTGAGAGAACTAGAGATCCTATGTCACAAAAGTTCAAAACAACTTGTTAATGACCATTTGTATCCCTCACGTTCTCCCCTCCTGCACTTTCCTTATTACTTCTTTCAGTGTTTTCTTTAAGCCGTCACTTTTTAAATAGCGTTTTTATTATACGATACTGAGAG
>WURS02023218.1:0-11881 GCA_011762765.2 Rhinocypha anisoptera | reverse complement strand
CTCATCTAAAAATTGTGCTCGGAGGACAGAGATTTTCGTCAAATGAAGAGGCAATCACCTTCGTGAACAATTATTTTACAGAGAAAAATGCAGAGTACTTTTTGGACGAGTTACAGAGATGGGAGCATCACTGGGAGAAGTGTGTAGAGTTATAAGGAGACTATGTTGAAAAATAAAAAATTTCAGAAAAAATGTCTTGTATCTTTGTTGGGTCAGAAACTTTTCAGACCACCCTCATAACTTTAATAATATCCTCTGTAAAGCTGTTTTTTCACCATTTTGTATACTGGCAGGCTTTTTGTGTGCAGGAAAATTAATATGAGAAGAACTTATAGTTTATAATTTTTTGCCTTCATGTTACAGAGGAAGCAAGATGATTAAAATACTGTAAGCAGTCAAATCTTTGAATACCCTTTTTCTATGTGTATTTTACTATTACTTTTAACATGCTCAACATCTTATCCTAAATATCTTTTTTCTTCCACTTAAATGGATGCAAAAATTGTAACCCACCTTACTTTGTGATCAAAGAAATCCAACTCTCAATACATATCCCACGCATAATATCCATCTGAACTTGGTCCCTGCAGCTCTATTCATGCAACACACGGAATCTGCAGTCATGCACATACCAAAATTCCAGCACCTCACAACCAGAAACAATGTAAATGCCAGAGCTCAATACCTAAGCCATGTCAAGCTTGATTTTTGTTTATTTCCTTACTTATAGATATGGTTTTACCTGGAATGGCTGAGTGTAAAATATGCTTTACTCCATTGCCTATGTGACCCCAGGTGACTTTTGAAATGCACTTCAATTTGGATATGATACATATATTATATTTTCCTTTCTGATTGCAAATTTACCTACAGTTTTGATCAGTGGAGGTAGCAATAAGTTTTTTTATGTTTGTTGTTCAATTTAACCTTGATTTTTGACCACTATATACTAATGCACTTTATAAGTATCACACAATTCAAAAAAATTATAATTATATTACCATGTATAAGGCCTGACACATAAGTCTACTTGGTAATGATTAAAACGAAAATTTTGTACATTGTTTTGAAAAGTAAGTGCATCCCACTGTTATAAGAAAGGCCTGGCACCATGAAAAATGGTTTGGCATGAGGCTCATAAAAAGCAAAAAAAATTAATGGAATATTTTACTTCATACATGCATTAATTTCACATCTCCGTAAACACACCATTTATGGTTAATCTTCATGAAATTATAGCCTCATATAATAATCACAATGTATTTGTCATAGTTGTAAAATTGTCATAAAAATGTAACTTCTCAGATAGCACTGAATGTTATGAACCAATACAGTCATTTTAAAAGATTCTATAACAGTTACGAGATGTTAACCTAAGAAAAAACTAAACCCTTTTGATTTAGAAAATTCTCAATAACAACAAATCTGTTTAATATATTCATAAAAAATGCCAGTATGTCACTTATAACATTCCAATGATAGGGTAAAAATAATATAAACCCTGCTAAATACGAAAATTTTCTAATTTTCACAAACTTTATACAAACATGCCCTGTACTCTGCAATTTCTCAACAGTCATCATAGTATTTATCATTACATTTTTGACGTAAACGGAAAGGTAACTGTTTTCACACAGTTTTAAGAGTAAAATACAAAGTGAAATGTCACACAAACAGATGAGGGGACAAGTTTATTTAAAGAACTTACCCTTAAATTTTATCATGTTGAATCTTCAGACATACTGGCACTATGTTAAAGTATTTACTAAGCTCTGTTTGACAAATTGCATTTCCTTCACATAGGTTATTTGACCCCTTTGAATGTTAAATGTTTAAAGTTATCAAAATAGTGATATGTTAGACCAATGTAATCTAATTATTGCATTACCACAGTACATAGTCCATGTATATGGCACTTACATAATTTAGTGTTAATAAAAAAGAGATATAAGTGTTAAAAGTTCTGCAAAGAACAGAAAAAAAGGAAACATGACAAAATAGGAATTCTAAAGTTATATCTGTGTAGGATCTCAATATGTGTGGCATTGTTGTTTCTGAATACATTGAGAACATCTTGCATATCTTCTAAGCCTATGAAAACATTTTATTTCTAAAATGAAGCAGTTGTTATCAAATGAAATTCCAATTTATCAAAGCTGTTATTACTTAATAGAGAAAAATGAAGTTTTTTGGTAAAGAGGATGGTTTCCCTAAACATATGCTAATGATTGCATGCAGATCCCAAGTTATCAGAAATATTTTTTTACTCTAAGATTGGGTTCAATTCGAATTGACTACTAAAAAAAGTGTTCTGGTGGTGCTATTGTTTGTCTAGGATCAAATTTATATGTATAGATTACACCTCTTAAAAATTAAGTGTTTATTACAAGAGACAAAAACATGTTAGTCAACAAAGAAAAAAGTGAAATGTTACTATTTAGGGAAATAAACATGAAATAAAAACTAATTTTTCCTTGTTTTAGTAAATACTGTTTACCAACTGAAATATAACACTGATTTATCAAAGATGAACATAGCAAAATAGAACTACACTCTCTAAAACAATTCCTGCCACTGTATGCAATTTTCATAGCATATCAATCCTTTGCCAACTGCTGTTTTCCCAAATGTGGGTCCTTTGAAAGGTATAACTTGAAAGAGATGTAACATCTTCATGTATATGATCTCCTTACAACAATAACTATATCATTCAACCGCCAGTCAACATATAATAATATTGTTTTAACTATCAACCTGGGGTTAGTCACAAGTGCTTGCTATTTGTGTCGCATCCTGCATTACCTTGGCAAGGGATTACTCTGTGCAGAAAAGTAACGGCACTTCCTGGCCTATAAGACACACTTTTTTCTCTAAAAATTTATTTGAAATCAGTCTGCATCTTATGGTATCAGCCTGCATCTTAGCATAATACTTTTTTCTCAGCATCAGGAATAGCTATACACTCGTATTAAAAAAATTTCATTGTAGAAAAAAACAATAATTCCTTTAACTCACCTCTTCATCGATGAGCTAACTTGTTATACAGTCGTTATTTTGGAATGTAAAAATAGCATATTATAAAATACTGACATTATTGTATGCCAATATTACTTTCTAATATTCGACCCGAAAAATCACAGTGCATCTCTTAGGCTGGTGTGTCCTACGGGACAGGATATAAGGTTTGTCCTTGGTGAAACTGAGGCATGTTCACAGAAAAGCACTCAATATGTGTACTAACAAAAGGGCCAACCAAGGATGTACATTAACAAGGGAAGATCTGCTCGTACAAAATTATTATGTGGAAAAGGTGTGTGAATCAACTTGTACATGAACCACCAATGCAATGATAGATCCACTACTTTAGCAGAAATCACATCCTAGTATGAGCAGAGAGAGTTTATCCACTACTTATCTCTCCCACTGACACCTAGTAACAGGAAAACAAAATTTTTAAGAATAGAAAAAATAATTTAAAAAATTGAGAATTTAAATCATTTCAGAGATCTGGTCATTTTTGAAGGAATAGGATTAGTAAAAGTAATTTTGGTCCTCCAACAATGGCGGTAAAAAGATTTTGGACATTTCCACGACAGCCCTTTATTACTCAACAAGAGCAAATTAATTTTTCGGGGAGGATTTCCAGCCTTCAAATAATATCAGTAACTAAAAAAAATTGCTACCAAAGGAATAGACTTGAAAAACTAAATGAAAGGAATGTACTGAAAATTCAATTTTCATCCAGCCTTTAATAGCAATAAAACACTCATTAGATGTTTTGACAATTTATAAGTAACTTTGACTTATAATGAGTGAGATACATAAAAAGTCATTACTCGTTTTATGTTACTATGTCTAAAAAATCAGTGACATATCGAATGCTTAAATTTTAAGAGAGATATTATCCTCGAAGATTTCACAATAAGGTGTCACATCAATTTAATTATCAATCCTTTCTGTCTATAAAGAATAAAACTTTTGATTAAAGCATTGAGAAAGTTCACATTTTCTATCTCCATAAAAGTATAATTCATGGAGGGAGTATAATTTGTTAAATATTAACAATTAATTTATACAGATATTTACATGTTATTACAAAAGTAAGAAAACAAATTTTGATGCCAATTACTAGAAAAATGTAGGCTTAATACAATGAAATAATTTATTTCCAGCACTTAATAAATAATGACAAAATTAAGAAACAAATTCTCAATTTCAAACAACGACACTATAATATGGTGAAAGAGTTTTTTTACCTAAAAAATATTTTTTAAGTCATTTAAATATTTGTTGCTCATAACTGTACCCAAAAGAGCCATATAAATTTGCCTGTAAATATTTTTTATCACGAACAAATCTCCTTTTCAAAAATGGTCTTACAAGCTATGCTGGAATCACACTAACAATTACTCTGATGAATAAAATATGAGATCTCTCAACTATTGAAGCTTTACAACTAGTAATTTAGGCCATTAAAGGGATCACACAACAATCCAGTCTTATCCTCTTTGCAAGCATGAAATACTGATGTGTAAGACCAGAGTGTTAATTAATAAATGCATCCAGTTCATTTAAAGAGAGATTTTGGACATCAAATGACATGAGAGCGGGCAGTACTATATGATGTAGCAATTCCTCTCAAGGTAAATTTAAATTACCACTTTGCCAAAAATTACCAAATTTCATCAAAGACAATGGAAAGTTCTCACATTAAAAATATTATTAACTAGTGAAAAACAAAGTGACTGCTTATCCTTTCGTGTATACATACTGGTGGAAATTGAAATTATTAAATAAAAGAACTAATTCCACACAAGACGACCTGGGTTTCAAATTATTCAGTCATCTTCATAAGCAAATACAGCTGCATGCTCGATCTCTTATTTGTACCTGATGATGACAGAATAAGTCAAAATTTGGGTTGTCCTGTAAATTTCATGTGTGGAAGTTCTTTCATTTCATAATGATTTGGTTCCAAAAAGTTATGCCTGAATCTATAAACTACAGTTAACACTAAATTAGTCAACTGGTTTAATGCTTATAATTCAATAGGTGTTATTAAACATTCATTCTTCCATTGAACAATCAATCCATAATTATAAATTTAAATTAAAAAGAGTCTTGCAATATGCTACAAATGACATTCCATATTAGTGAAAACAATGAAAACAGAATTATTACTCTTGTAGGCAAAAACATTACACCTTTATAGGACAAATACAAATCCCAATAATAAAGAGGTAAGTAATTTTCCTTTTAGAGTATCATTAAGTATTTTGCTTTGTGAGAACTTCCAAAATCATGCATTAGTTGCATTAGTCTCCATAACGTGACCATTAACTAGATATTTCTTTTCACAGTGAGAAAGATTACTAAAATAAAAATAATTGAATGCTTGCTTTAAATGATGTGGTTTGGTTAGACATCATGTCAGTCCAATTTTTTTCAGAAATCTATGGCTCAAATAACCATCGGATCATTTATTCCAGTAAAGTAGAAGGTATACACACCAGCACCCATGCATAAATTTGCTCCTCAATAATAATAAATACAAGTAGAAACTAACTCAACTCTTGTAATACTGACAGTAGTACGTAATTTCAATACTGTGTTAAACAAACAGCATATTATATACGTATTCTTAACAGAAGAGTGGAACTACAATTTGGTCATGCAACTTGAACCTAACCCACCCCTGTTTCTTAAGTACTTGCCGTTACCTTATGTAATTTAGACCAGGACAGTTGGTGGTAAGCATAATTCTGTCACAACTCTCACGAAATGAGCAGGCAACCACTCCTGCACATTTGTTCAAACTGAATGATTATTAAAAGGGAAGAAAGTTGCCCCACCAACTTATTCTCACACCCCTCAGCTCACACTTACTGATCGGCTGCTACGAGAGGCCTTCTTCTTCTTGCCCTTTCGGCGTCTAGACGATGAAATGCCCATGGAGGAGCTCCCTTTGCGTGAACCATGCTGGGACCCACCCGCTCCTTCGCTGTCCGAGCTTCCTCCACCCGAATTATTATTGCTAGGACTCCTTGATTTCGGTGAGTGTCCCCGGCCACCAGGTCTTCTGTGCTTTCCCATTGCACTACTGCCGTGACCTCTGCGATCATCATCAGAAAGTGAAGGCTGGAGAGAGAGAATAGGGACACCATACAAATCACCTCTCTCTTCCATTCAGATTGGTAACCCTGAATCCACAATATCACACTCACATAATCCTCCCTCCTATGGGTCATTTTATAGTAACATCATGTGCATGATAAAAACAAGAAGGAATTCTTTTATGCACAAACCAGATGATATTTTTATTGATCAGTTAACTATAATCATTGTAAGGTTTGTTTTCATGGCAAAAAATTATTATTACATTCAAATTACTTTCAATAAAGTAATGCAATATTAAACTGACTCAAATCTTACATCAAATCAAATAAATACTCGGACCTGAGGTTATTCATTGAAATAACGTTTTTCCACTTCTTATTCAGTCTCCACATAGTATTCAGATAGAAAGGACGAAAGAGGCGATGGGATGTTTCGTTGGCAAAGGGTTAATTGCCAAGGTTTGAGAATCATCAATTACAAGTGTATTAAGTGTACAAGGGATGCAAGCAACTCCAATTGAACTGAATCTTTTGAAACAGAGTGCAGGATACCATTGCATCCTGATGATCAACTGGAACTGACTGAGCAAGGGCCATCTGAATAATCTAAGAAATGAGGAAAACTTGCAATTTCCACTTTTAAAAAAATGTCTTCCTTATTTTGACATGTTTTGGTGTACTACACCATTTTCAAATGAGATGAAGCTCATGCCATACAAATACATATAAGAGAACAAGTGGGGTGGGGGGAATGGACTTGTTCTCCAAACTTGTTCTCTTACATATACGATATTTGTATGGTATGAGCTTGAGCTCATTTAAAAATGGTGTAGTACACCAAAACATGTCGAAATAAGGAAGACATTTTTTTAAAAGTAGAAATTGCAAGTTGTCCTCATTTCTTAGATTATGGATCATTTCCACAATATTGACCACCACCTGTCTCTATGGCCATTTGAATAGTTCAAAACCAAGGCCACAGGTGGTGATTCAATAGGCTCTTTTTTCCATTAGCTTAGTTCAACTGGATCCTCATGGATTTTTTAACATCACTCACCCACCTCTCCTAATCTATTTGAGACAACTTACTACTTGAATCGCCCTCTACCACATTACATGTTCCTGAATGAAATAGATATAACCTAACCTAATATTAAAAATGTTGAAACTAACATATAGGTGGACTCAAATATTATGTCTAAGAATCTCAATCAAAACCTCAGGCATGACCTTTTAAATTTCATTTAAATACCCAAGGAAAGAGGATAATTGATTTTAAACGAGTTATTGTACCCTTTATAAATTAACTTATTTTTTATTTTAGTTAATTTTAACAATAATTTAAATTATTATAATTTAAAATTAAACCTTTTAAAATAGTTATTATCAGAAATATAACGTTTTTATGCAAGTGAAACCGTAGGACATAGTGACTATGTCAGACGTCCCTTGGAATGGATTCCACTTAATAAAGTATCTACGTCGGACGTTCCCAAGGGGTTCATGATGATTTATAAAAATTTCCTGAAATACACAGCTAACAAGAAACAATAATAAAGAGTTGAGTTTCAAAACTGAGCTTTAACACAGCTTAAATACAATGCTGTATTATCACAAGTTGAATTTTGAGCTACTATTGAAGGTGAAAAATTGTAATGAAAGAAGCTGTTACAAAATATTATGTGCATGAATTTTTAAAGATTGAAATTAACCCTGAAATACCTGGCCTATTGCCTACATTGAATTCTGACTGCTTGACAGCAATACTGAGACAAAATTTCCACTCCAAATAATTATCTGAGCAATATTTATACAAGTATCATTGCTGGAGACTATCCTTTTATGAAGGAAAGATAATGTAATTAAAAAATTATTTAAATAATTTACAAGGCAGATAATAGACAAGTCATAAAAATGCAGTTAATTAAATTAATAACAGGTTGACAAAAAAGTAATAATATCGTAATTTCTAACTTAATGGAACATACAACAAAATAAAATACTTAAGTATTACAACTTCAATGTTGTAATAAAAGATTAACAAAAACATTTTAAT
This sequence comes from Rhinocypha anisoptera, assembly GCA_011762765.2. NCBI lineage: Eukaryota > Metazoa > Arthropoda > Insecta > Odonata > Chlorocyphidae > Rhinocypha > Rhinocypha anisoptera. The sequence goes on along the minus strand of WURS02023218.1, from coordinate 3,709 downwards.
TGAAGCAACTAATAGATATTCATAAGCTAAATAATAATGCTTTCCAATTAAAAAATATTTCACTTTTTTTTCTAATGCTTTCTAATGTTGGATTCAATTGCGTTAAAATTTTCAGAAATTTTGTTACATGAATACAATGGATAACTGTTATATTGGAGGTAATTTCCTTTTCTTTGAAATCGGCATGAGCTACTTCAAAAAGAAGGCTTACCTTGTTCCCAGTTAAGAGAGAATCCACACTGATCCCTTTCACTGAGACTTTTCAATGTTAAACGCCCTTTACATACTTAACATACTTTTTTAGTCAATCTCAATTATTTTAGAAAATTAATCACATAAAAGATTCACTTATATCTCAAATGACAAGCATCTATGAAAAACCATTAGATATGAAACAAAAAAGGCAATATCAAAATAATTCTTCAACTAATATTTTATTTAATTACCAAAGAACTATTCCTGTACTTATTTCAGATCAATAGAAATTATGTCTTTATGAAATACCTTCATAAATTTTTAGAAAAACAATACTGAAACTTACTGAACGAGATTTAGATCTCTTCTTTTGTTTCTTGTTTTTCTTAGATTTCTTTGAACGGGAGTGATGATGACTGCATGCCTCTTCCAAGTCATGCTGATACTCCTGTGTGCGACAATCAGTAATCATATCACACTCAATGTCATAAGAAAAATGGCAATTTAATAGACAGGGCAATTTTAAAATTACACATGTTTTAGTTTACATTATACAATTTTCACACAAATATTTTGGGCCACTAAAAGTCAACACAATAGGAAAGGAGAAAAAAGATGTTAGATGCTTTACTTAAACTGGTAAAAACCTTCAATGAACATTTTATAGAAAGCATTACTGACATAATGAGCACAATACCAGTGTAAAGATGCTTTTACGAGGGTGGTCTGAAAATTTTCCGACCTCAACGTGAAGATGGCAGCACTCATATATAAAAGCTAGTGAATTTCGTCGCTCATCTATTGACAGTTACTCACCAAAGTTTCAGCCATTTTGGACGTGCAGTTGTTATGTATCAGTCGTTTGAGTGAGTTGATATGAGTGTTTTGTGAAAATGGACAAAATCGAGAATCGGGCTGTTATTAAATATTTGTTTTTCAAAGGCTATACGCCCACGCAAATCAAAGATGAGTTGGATTCTGTATATGAGGACTCTGCACCATCATTTACCACAGTGAAATTTTGGGCAGAATTTAAACATGAATTTTGAATTTAAACGTGGCCATAAGAGCTTGAGAGACGATGAGTGTTTGGGATGTCTAAAAACTTCAACTACCCACGAAAACATCGCCAAAGTTCACCAAATGGTGCTAGATGACCGCCGAATTAAAGACAGAGAGATGGAAGAGGTTATGAACACGTCAAAAGAACATGTTTGTCAAATATTAAATCAACATTTAGGCATGAGAAAGCTGTCCGTGCATTGGGTGTCACATTTGACCAAAAACGTGTTAGAATGAACATTTCCAACGCTCTGTTGGCGCAGTTTAGGTGCAATAAATCCGAGTTTTGGCGCCGATTAATTACTGTAGATGAAACTTGTATACACCATTATACGCCGGAAACAAAAATACACCCCAAACAGTGGACTGTACAGGGGGAACCGGCTCCAAGAAAAGCAAAAAGTTTTTTTTCGGCTGGGAAAGTGAAGGCGACTGTTTTTTGGGATAGTCATGGAGTTATTTTAATCGATAATCTTCAAAAGGAAAAACCATTACAGGAGCATTCTAAGCATCACTACTTGACAAGCTGAAGGCAGAACTTTCGGAAAAATGGCCGCATTTGCAGAAAAAGAAAATCCTGTTTCACCAAGACAACGCACTGTCTCACACCTCAGCGGTTGCCATAGCGAAAATCCACGAATTACGGTTTGAACTGCTTAACCATCCGCCTTACTCACCAGATCTAGTCCCAAGCGACTTCTTTTTGTTCTTTCATCTAAAAAAATGCGCTCGGTGGACAGAGACATTTTCGTTAAATGAAGAGGCAATCACCTTCGTGAACAATCATTTTGCAGAGAATAACGCCGAGTACTTTTTGGACGCGTTACAGAGATGGGTGCATCACTGGGAGAAGTGTGTAAAGTTACGAGGAGACTATATTTAACAATAAAAAAAAATTAGAAAAAATGTCTTGTAACTTTGTTGGGTCGGAAACTTTTCAGACCACTTATGCTGGAAAATGATGTATAATAATTATGAGAGTGATATAGGATAATATTGAAAAAGGATCATTTTATTAAGAAATTAAATTTTTGAATTAGTAATAATTCATTGATATCGATTATGTAATAATATTACATGTATTAAACTAGTCATTTTCCCTTTTTATTCTTTCTTTACTTAGGAAACAACAATTTGAAATACAAATCTTATGTATACTAAAACCCAATGGCCTTAAAAAGCGGACAGCCGACTAGAGAAATGATTATTGAATCAAACCCGAACAAAACCCTTATGCGGCTGTTAATATCTTTTTTTGTCTACGTCACTTCCTGAACTACAAAACTGCATGGCAATCTTCAGGTGGCCTTAGGAAACCAGATACTCTTTTTCCTAATCTTAAAATGTTACATTCGAAACACAATGGAACTCTGTTTGTGCTTTTTTGGTTATTTAATATTGGAAGTAATACCGCATACTTGTAACCATAATCCATGTTATGCCTTTTATGCTTATATTTTTGTTTGTATATTAAATCAAGAATTATAAGAGAGGAATAAATCTTAGAGACCCCATATGAACTCAAACTTTTACTCCCATCACAATGTGTTTATATCCTCTTCCCGTTCCTTCTCCTCCTTAACTACGCCAGTACTCATTTTTTAAGCAAACAGAAAGTTCTTTAAAATTCGCCTAAACATCGTTTTCATCCGCATCCGCGATAGAATGAACACGCGATAAATATCGAGTATTCGTCATTTTTTTCCTCTCATCTATGATGCTTTTTTCTTCTTTTAAACTTCTCTTATTAGTACCCGTAACACTTTAAGCAGCGAAGTAAAAACTCTCACCCCTTTTGAAAACGCATTGGAACCGTTTTCTAAATAGGCTCATACACACTCTTCAAACTACAGAGAGACTCGAAATTTTTTCGTGTGTTGTTGAAGTGAGAAGGCTGAGACACAATGACATTTCCATCAATCATAACATTGTAATTTACCGAGCATATTCATCACACTCCAGTTCAAAATGTTGGTGTTTAGCGTCACATGGAGCATCCACTTACTAATCACGGGTTCCAACAGCAGGGCCGATAAGAAGAAAGAAATGTTCATAGTTAATATATTAGTTAGTTATGAGGAGCACAGTTTCATGTCTTAGAGAAAGGTTAATGGAGGGACGAATAGCTTAAGATAACGCCAATGGAAGCGTCTTCCAGCCTACGGGACTGGGTACTCGAAATAAAAATATGCATGAGTATTTCTGAGAAGAAAACTTTTTCTCAGGGCGTAAAATGTGTGGGCAAATACGAGAGAGGGAGAGAGAGAGACAGAGAGAGAGAGAATGAGAGATAATGGGAAAGATTCATTCTCGGAGTGCAGTCTGGTCAAATGAAATAGATTTTATTTCCGGAGGACGAGTTTGTTGCCTGACTCTCTGCAATATTGTGCCTTTTTTCTCTATATGAGTCTATATTGCCCTATTGTCCCATATAGGACTCTCTAGGTCTATA
>WURS02023207.1:0-11882 GCA_011762765.2 Rhinocypha anisoptera | reverse complement strand
GCACTTGATAGGAAAGGATGGAGGGCTGCAGTCAACCAATCTTCGGATTGAAGTACTGATGATGATGATGATGACATATAATTATATATATATATATATATACATATATATATAACGAAGAATGAAACCCATGCATTAGGTAAAAAATATTTTTAAATATCCAAGGTGAGGGGGAAAAGTGGAGTGACGTAAGGTTCCTTCCCGCGGACAATATGTGAAAGTATCCACTCCAAAATAGAACTACTTCTAACAAAGACCTAAAGGCCTTTGGGAAGAATAACCTGCAAACTTGGTGACCTCGCCCCCGTCAAACGCTGTCGGGTGGCTAACAGGGTAAACATATAGATGTAGATTCGAGGGTCGACGTGCTTACGTTTTGACGCCCTTTGTACTCAAAGATCAGGATATGTCAAGGTGTGATACGTATTATAACCCCCTTTTCGGGATCAAATAACTAGTTCAATGGGCCCCATGGCGACAAGGAAATTTACGAGTCCAAGTTATGCAATTAATGCCCTTGTGATGTCAATGCACATGTAAGAACGTCGACCGGGTTAGCCTGAGGGTAGCGCGCTCGCCGGCTATTTTTTTTTTAGCTGGTGTGGGAAATGCATTTACGCACCACATGATTATTCAGCAGCATCAGCAAAGGTCGCGGGTTCGAGTCCCGCCTAGAGCATGGGTGGTGTGTCTGTCCAATAGTGTTTTTCTATGATTTGAAGTGGTGCGAAATGACCATGGCCGTCAAAGCACCCTATAAACAAAAATAGTACTACTATTACTACATGTAAGAACAAGATTACGAATAGGCGAAATTCACATTACAATACACTAGTTGTTATTTATTAGATTATCATGGGCTCATGGGCCACTTCTCTTGCCGCAGGTTCCCAGATTTGACACAAAATTTCATTAGTTCTTTCTACTTGGCAACATCGTTACTTATGGATAATTCTTCACTTTGATGCCTATTATTTGTCTTCCGTGTCTCCTAATGTCTTTCTGTGCAGCTCTTGCAACTCAATCACTGAACACTTGTTTACTCCACAACTAAATCTGATTTTCAGTATCTTACTGCGGCGCCGTTGTCGCCTCCGGCCTTCTCTGGTGTATCGCAATGCCATATTAAAATTTTTATTATTGTCGGTGAGGATTTTTAAAAATGCAAAATTAATAAAAGGGGTCCTTTTCTGTTACGGCATGACGTAAAATAAAACTCCGCAGAAAAACAGCATTTGGTTTTCGTATTTCAAAAATCATGATTGCCGTCTGCAATTTCTACACCTTTTGCCTACATTTCCTACACCCCATTGATCTTATCCTTCATTATATGCTTTCCTACGTTCTTTTACTACTTTAGAGAAGGGTGATTCCGATTCGATTCAGTCGGAAATCAATTATTTTAATACGATTCCCGAATATTTTGAATCGATTAATGTGATATGATTCTGATTCGTTTCCTTTCCGATTCGATTCAGTTCGATTCCAATTCAGTTACGATTTCGATTCAGTTACGATTTCGATTCAGTTATGATTTCGATTCAGTTATGATTTCGATTCAGTTACGATTTCGATTCAGTTATGATTCCGATTCGAATCGATTCACATGATGCGATCAGAATCGATTTAGAGGATACGATTTTTCGAGATTACCGATTCAGTTTCATTCGATTAGAATCGATTTGATCGAATCGACTCATTCCTTAAAATAGCCCATCTCTATACTACGTCCATCAGTTCCTCTCCCTACCGTTTTTACTCTCTTCCATCTTTGTATTCACCATTCTTCCTACTCAGGATCCTCATGATGTCTATGGACCCTACTATTTTCTCTGAAGTTTTCCTCTTTCCTAGTTGAAGGTCATTTCATCCTCTTATTTTGATTCCATCCCCTTTGTCGCTTAGAATTCTATCGGTGACCACCGGATATTCTTCCCCTGTCGTCCCTGTTGAAGCCTTTGTACTCCATATATGGAACCTCCGCCCCTTTCCAATCTTCTTGAATTTTAAGCTACCTACATTTGATAGGAAATAAATAACTGAAATGACTATCTTTTCGGTTGATAACTGGAAAACTGTCGAAGTTCGATAGCAAAAATTCAACGAGAGAGACTTCTGGATACTAGAAAATCGTTTGAGATTTCTTTGGTAAACCCTGAGGATAAACATTGAAATATAATTTGTTTGAAAAGGGACGGGTAATTTTTTCCGATGCGTTCTCCACATGTGAATTGGTTCATGTGCCTTCCTCATAAAAAATGAGGATACATATGGTTTCGTACAATAGTATGGGTTCATAATTTGATCATCTCAAAGAATCACTCCTCACGTGGAAATAAACGACATCCACTGAATCCGTGGCCCGAGGTGAAAATGCTAGTCTCCATAGGGAGGCCTCTCCGGAACTTCCGCTCACATGGGGGAAGGATTCCATTGTTTAACTTGAATCCTTTCCTTTCTCACTTCCGGTGTTACCCGAGGGAACAGTTCATAATCGACTGCTTCGAACCAAGGAGCGCGGAGTCTGCCTTTTAAAAGCTAGAATGGTTCCGTCAGGTGAATAGTTGGCTTGTTACTGTATCCCTGTACAAATAAGATATTTTGCGAAATGAGATATGGTGGCATACTTTGGAATTAAAAATTTATTAATAGGTACCGCGTATAGGTCTAGCTTTGAATACAAATTTTAAATAAAAAACATCTAGGGCCGATATGACTATACATGAGAGAAATACGAGGGTCGTCCAGAAAGTTATACTCGTTTCTTCTCTTCGCAAATCACCTTTAGATGATTTTTTGTGATATTTACTCAAAAAATATATATTGAAATAATCGAAATACTTATATTATTTACAACATGATAACTAGGGTAATTATTAGATCATTTACTAGTATCAGTAGTATAGTGGCACAGCTACCCATACGCTTGACGAGAAAATGACGAGGGTCGTTCTAAATCAGGGGTAACTTGCAAGGCCTCAAGGGCCACAACTTAACCTATAATATGGTTGCGGGCCATATAGTAATAAATAAATATTGTTTAAATAACAATAAGAAACAATGCTAGGTATAAAAATAATTAAAGGCGAGAAATCAAGACGAAGGAGGAGTTAACAGACAATGATTCACTTCTATCGTAATGACACGATCAAAATTAACAGTGACGAGGCGAAGTGAAGAGACAGACGACAGTCAGCTTAGTGGCACTGGGAGGAAGGTTTTGGGGTGCGTGAGCTGTGATGCGCAGTATTCTGTGCGTGCGGCTCTTGCAGCGGTCGTGGGGGAAGCATTGTGTTGTTCGGCCCGCGGGACAGAAATTGTTATGAACAAACGATGATTAGATTATAAAACCTTTCTCACGAGGACGGCATTAAAAGAAAATTTCTGAATTTTTGTCTAATAACCTTTCGCGGGTCACAGTTTGACGACACCGCGGACTACCAGTTAGACAACCCTGTTCTAAATGCATTATAAATTATTTCTGATATTTTGGGAATGTTACACCACTGGCGAAAATACTTAGCGAACGGTGGTGTCTATGTTGAAAATCCCTTGTCACTTATCAACTTCGTCACCACTGTTGGATATGTATTTTCTCCAGAAATGAGCTTGAATCTAAAAACATCTGAAGTAAAAGGTATTATCTTCAAAACAATATTCGTATGATGATGTAACAGTGATGACGATTTTACCTTCAGACTATGCTTGGAGGAAGACGGTTGTTCTCTTCGTCGGATCGGATTTTATGATCATGTGCAATTCTATCAATATAGACGTTAATGTTAATTTAGAACCCGATCTCGCAGGCCATATTACAAATTGAGGCAATACAGACGCGTAGGATCACTTCGTAATAAAAATTATAGTATTGACTGTTTATGTACTGACAAATTCCAATTTATAATAATCGACGTAATTTAGTAACGCGCAGTCAGCATAATTAGTTATAGATGGTGAGAAAAGCAACATGCTGTGCTCAGGACTTACTTTTTTCTAAGATTCTCAGGATAATAGATGTAACCTACACAAGCAAAGAACAGGTAAATATTATGGAAGGAGGGACTAATGAGAAAGGAAGTCATAAATCCGGTGTCGTATTGGCAAGGAATCTTTGCTGAGGACTCAATTTCAAATTTACTGTATTACGTTAACGTGCATGAAAAGTTCCCTGACGTGACGAATGACGTGTGACGAAGGTCACGTAAAGATGGGAACATTATAATAAATGCCACGCATGAAAATGAAACCTGGAACGCCAAGGTGGGAGGTCAGTCCACCAGCCGCTAGTATTCAGTAGTATTTTCTCGCTTATAGGGTGCGTCGACGGCCGTGGTCATTTTGCACCTCTTCAGTTCGAAAATGAAACCCATTTGGACAACACCAACCATGCCCTGGGCGGGACTCGAACCCGCGAGTCAGCCGGATAGCGTACTACCCACCAGGCTAACCCGGTCGGTACACCAACCGCTGGATCAATATGATTCTGATGCAACAGAAATTCCATTTTCACTTTTGACAACTCGTTTCAACGACTAGGTATTAAAATCATATTTTGAACAACTTCAATGTCCCTTAGTTTTAGACTAGTTTTAGTAAACCTCAATAAGGTTCAATTTCCATAAAAAACCACAGTATGCAACCCGAAGGTCGGTATGTCAAGTGAGGGTACCGCTCACCTAATACTAAGCCCACGACGTGTGGAAATTCACACATCAGGGTAGAGAGGCCAGTTCCTTTCCCTGTGCCACCTATGGTTTCCCACGACCCGAAAAATCACTCAGCTTGGGTTTAGCTGGAGGTGTCCGGAGTCATCACCGGGTCTCGAACCCTGGTCCCCCGGTAAGTAGTCAAACACTCTACCCACTGGGCTACCACGACCTCTTTAATTTCCATAAACAAAGGAAATTTAAGAAAGTTACCTACTTAACATTCGAAGAGTAAAGAATGAGAAAGGAGGGAAATATCACGACGTAACATGCCTATCCGAGGAAACAATGACGTTCTGAGCAGCGGTATTTCCTTACGGATAAGAGTAGTCAAATAGAAGGCACGAAAATCACGATCCAAGGGAGGAACACGAAAAGAAAAAGGAAAATTAAGAAAACACTTCGACTTTCCTCTGAAACTTTCGAATATATGGACTAAGCGTGAACTGATTCGGAGAAATTGGAATATAAAAAAAAAACAATGAGAGCACTTTGAGAACAGCTCAGACGCTTAAAAAATGTTGAATGTGACGGACGTAAACATTCAAACTTAGAAAGGTAAGGTCAATCTGGAATATAGGTAAAATGGAAGTCGCTTGTGGGAAATATATTTTATTCATTTGTTAGTGCTTTATTAGAACAAAGAGGTGTCTTATCGAATTTAATAAATTCATTTTCAGTATTAAAGAAAAATATAAGGAAAATGTTTAAATGATAATTATTATTTAAAGAAAAATATGAGGAAAATGTTTAAATGATAATTATTATTAAATTATTTCTCAAAGCTACAATGACACTTCGCTTACCTAGCTAATACTTCGACCTGTGCTCGTCAAAGTTATGCACGTGACTACAGAAGAAAACTTTCACGCTACACATATGCAACAAATTTGTTGCCATTGACACTTTTGGAAACTGAAAAATAGATTATTTGTGTAATATTAATAAAGTGAAACTCACACTGCTTCCGAACGATTTTCATGCAACCTATAAATCTTGATGATTTTATAATTTATTACTATTATCCTGTAGAATTATTAAATCAAATCGAAACTTTCAATGCAATTAACTGAGTGCCATTCGAGCTGAGCCAAACGAAAAACTTAAGTTTAAATGAAAAATAAAATTACTTCAATAGATTACTCATGCGTAGGGTTACCAATTTTTCCATGAATAAATCGCATTAAAATTGAAGGTCATAAATGAAATCTCATTTACCGGCAATTTCACTTTCAGAAATCATATTTACACCTCCATATACCAGGGGAGATTTAGAATAATTTTTTTCCAAATCATCCGGTCTTTAGACTGATTTTAGGAATTAATCAATTGCACAGTTTTTAGAAGTTCATTTCATGAACATATATATTTTTTCTAATTATTAATCGTGTTTCGGCTCACGCGATTTGAAAATTCGATGAAAGAAAAACAAAAGATGCGAATATATATGAGTGTGAGTTCTTACCCGGGGAACAATAAGACTGTTATACTAAAATAGCTTTACCGTTTATCTCGTCCTTTATGCTCAATTACAACATTTCGTCCAAAATGCATATTTAGGAAAGGTGCCATCATTAAAAATGTTTCTATTATTTTAAAATGTCTGCAAAATTCGACCAGTACTGAGCCTATCAGAAAATCTCTTTCTTAAACTCAAAATTAACGTCCTTATGTGTGTGCTAAATGTTTAACGCATTACCAGCCAAAATACCAAGCACAGCTCATTTCAACCTTTCGAGCATCCGAGGGGATAATGGGCCAACAAATCCGTTCGTCTTCGAAAGTATTCGTACATGAAAGCGGTGGACGTGAGATTCATACTCGATGAGCGAAAAGAATGACTAAAACGGAATACGTCGCAGGGGAAAGCCATAACGCCAATGTTCAACGCTGAAATGGTCAGGAACCCTAATGGAAAGCAGGGGGACATGGAGAGATGGGCGGGGCGTGCGTTTTTTCGGAAGGGGGTGGTCTATTTAAGTCGGGTTTTTTGCCGGCCTGCGCATCACTTGTCAGTTCACTTCCACATGAAACGGTATCTGGGATCGAGGAAAAAAACGACAATGAAAACAGAGGTGAGTACTAATTTTTCTTATTTTGAAGAATAAAACGCGCACAATACTTCAGTTACGGGTGATTCCAGATTTCAGTAAAAAAAATATATAGGGGTACCTTGGTAATCCGTTCCAGGATTATCGTCGTTAACCAAAATAGTTGTTATCCATGACGCGATTTCCCACAAGTATGATAATGGTAATCGATTAATTCTTTCCGACTCCTCTCCACGACCGTAATGCATATCAGATATGATTGTCAAAGTTAGATATTGGTGAATAAAATGACGCACTATATTCGGACCAAAACGGTACCAGCCTGGAAATAAATAAGTAAAATATAAAATTACTATCCACCAGCGATATATATAATATTCCATCATCAGGTGGAAAATGAAAATTTTTTGAGTCGGGAAAAAAGAGCTCTTTGCACTGTTCTGGTAATAATATCTTACAAAATTTAAATGCGATTTTCTACTAACTATTGGCCATCTTTACTTATAACCGGGTATTTTCCTGATCAGGGGGTCACGTTTCATTGAAATCCACCATCAATCGTCGAGGTGTCGTTACCCAACACATTTTTTGTTCGCAGCAACTCGTCGTTAACCAAATAAGTCGTCAACTAAGACCGTCGTTAACCAACTGGTACTAGGCAACGAGTGGACTAGAAGTGATGTGAGATGTGAAAAGACTGGGCCCTTAAAGTATCAGCTTTCTCTAAATATAAATGCGGAGTTTTCAATTCAAGGGATAGGCATATAACTCTCGGCTATGAATCAACACGATTAATAAAAATATTAATTTTCCTACAGCTAATTCCCATAAAGAGAGAACGCTTATTTAATTAAAACGCTGTTTAATGACATCGATGATGCATGAATACATTCTGCAGGGTGGTAATTTAAAGTTTTTCACATTATTTTTTTTTTCAATGCAATGTTTGAGGAAATTAACTTCAATGTGAATTTATTATTTTAGAGTGAATTATACCAGTGATTTATATCCAAATATTACACCTCAATCAATCGCATACCTACACACTGACTAGCCATCTAGAAATGCATCTTAGTGTAATACATGCTCATTAGCCAGCCGGGTAACGCACTCGCCAGCTAACCCGAGAGGTCGCGGGTTCGAGTTCTGACTAGGGCATGGGTGTAGTTTTTATGTTAAAGTAATTTTTCTTCTGTCTGAACAACTACTCTGGGCAGTTTTTTCTCCCCAAATATCTACGTTCTACCTTCTTTCTTCCCAACGATCTACCTTCTAAAATTAATGTTCTATTAATATGATAATTTGCTTTGGCCTTTTTTTTATAAAAGCATTATTCTTTTTCCTGTTATTTATTTCCATTCTTTAAGTCTCACATTCTAATTGCAATGAATTTAATATGGACTTCAGGGCTATGCAGGGTTATTAACCAATGCTTGAATATCCAAAAAACTGACTGAACCAACTAGTTCCCAAAAAAATTTCAAACCAGCCCCCTCCCCTTTGTATAATTCTCTCACAATGGCCTCTGTAAAAACATTAAACAGCACACGTGATAATGATCAGCCCTGCCCTACTCCCTTACCTAACACGCTCATTGCAATCTTGTCTGCTACCCTAAATCGTGGTTTAACATGTGTATACGTATGGTTGGCTATCAAGAGAGGATTTGAAACTTGTCAAGGATTGAAGTTTAAAAAGAAAAATTATGCTTAAATCTAAAACATAAACCTAGGAGTCAAATGGAAGAATCTATTGCCGGAAAATACAAGTTGAGTAGTATGAGATATGATTTTTTAAAGTGAAAGAGAAGATAAAACCAGTTTTTTTAAGGTCAAATTTTAAAAAGATAAATAGGTATAAAATTGTACAGCCATCAAACACTGGTGTGATTTAAACTATAATTTTTTGAAGGAATAGTATTGCACCAATCAGACCACAGAATAGTGCAGAGTTGCTTTAATATTACTATCTACCACCATGAACTTACTTTACATTTCATTTCTTTGGCATCAATGAAACATGATATTCTGTTAACATGATCATTTTGCACATCATCTACATCTAAACAATATCTCAGAGGCTACCACATGTGTGTACGGCAGTTTAGGACACCAGCCATGTATTTTGAGGAAATCTATATTGACTATGTTGCTCATTCTTTAGTAGTAGTAATAATTTTGTTCTTGGAGTCCGTCAAAGGCTAAGGTCACTTAGGACCTCTTCTAATTTAAGAAAAAACTATTTGGACAAACACAACACCAATAACCTAGGCGAGACTCAAACCCCCAACCTATGGGTCAGTCTGTTCATATGTTACCCCCAGGCTAACCCAGCCATCCTTTTACATTTTAGTGAATTTTATATGGGAAGAATGAAGATTTAAATCTTTTGGTCATGCAATCTATCTCTCTTACAACTGTCAAACTTGCTAATAAAATAGTGAGGTTGAATTATGCCACTGGGTTTTTCGTCAAAACTATCTGACTGATAGCTTTAGAGAAATTTAAATCTAGCTTTTAGTCCTCATGTCCCTAAATGTTCACATCCCAAATTCAGTAATTCAGTTTGACACTCTGGGTACTTTCATAACTGTTTTTCATTCATAATTTTTCATTATCTGTCCTTCCTTTAGACCGCCCTTCTCTACATTGTGTTAAATATCTTAAGTGTTTTTTGGGATGAGTACCTTTCACTTGCAGTATATTTGTATCAAGCAGGGTCTAACCAGGGAAACAGGATGCTTCACTTTTTCAGTTTCTTGTACCCACCTTGATGATAACAAATAGGCATTTTAAAATGTTCAATTTGCCAATTTTATTAACTATGATGGGCATTCAAATGAAATTATGAAGGCACTTGATCAGAAATGATACCTACTCTCCTAACTTAAATATTTCGGTGAAAATATAGTGATTATCATCAAGATTTTGATAAAACTTATGAATTTAGTTTGTTTGACAACATGAAGTGAAAATCATAGAAAACTGGGTTAAAATATGGGGAAATGGGTTTAAAAGCTCAAATTCAAAATCTTTACTAAATCAGTTGCCCTTTCGATTGTGCTAAGAAGCATATATGTATGTAAAATATTTTTTAAGAAATCATGTTTCACCAGGATTATAAAAAGAGAAAGGGGAATATTTATGTGGTGTAGTTCCTATGACAAGGTGCTCCTTCCTTCAACCATCAACTCTACATCTGGTATGCTGCCTTTGGGTATTAAAATTTTTGACCACATTTGATCCTATGCTATGAAATAAGTGTTAACCTTAATGAGAAACTAAAGGAAGGGGCCTTGAGTTCAGATTCTATACCTTGGTTATATAATTTATTGCTACATTAACCAAAGTGAAAACTTAATTAATAAGCAACCAAATGCCTATTCTAAGATATTAATTTTAAGTTAATCTAATCTATGATATTAATCTAAGATTCTGGGATATTCATTATCTTTAATTATGGTTTTTAACTCCACACAGATATTGACTGCTTTATTGGTGCTGTCCAGCACAAATATATCAAGTGCAACCTTCTTTGGGAACAAAGAAAGACGAGGATTCTTTGGATTTGGATACAGCAGTTCCTCTGCCCCTGCGACACCAGTTTATGCTGTTGCTCACCATCATCATCATTTGGCCTACAACTCTCCAATCACAAGAGTTGCCTACGCATCTCCACCATTTCCATATCCAGAGCCAGTGGCCAAAGTTGCTTTAGCCCAACACAACCCAATTCCATATGACTTTTCATTCCCAACCCAAGTTATTCCGTATGCAGCTCCATGGCCTAGAATAGTATATCACCAACCAGAGGCAGTGGCCAAGCTGGCTTATACAACAGTACCACTGACCAAGTTACCCTATGCAGCTCAATCTCCCATTGTGGCTAAGTTTGCATATGCTGCACCAACCATCAAGAAATTTGGCTATGATTTTGGGCATTACTGAGTGAAGTGAAAAAAAATCCAGAGAAAGACAGTAGTTTGCAAAGCAAGATATTTTCAAATAGTGAAATACTCCATGGACCCGGTGATACAGAATGGAATGGGTCTACAACATTATTTCATTAAAGACCTGTCTCACAACTATAACACACTGAAGACGGTAATCATGCTGGATTGTGATGTAACACCTAAACATTTTCCACCATTGTGTTAAAAAAATAATTTTTTCATTTTGTCACATAAGATTAAAGTGCTGACAAAGAATAAATGACAAAATCAATGAAATTTTGTTACTTTCATACAAATCCTTAAATGCACTTCTCACAAATGCACCCTACCTGGTCCTCACTCTATGATGAAATAACTTCAAACAACAGACCTAAAGAAAAGTAGTCCTATCAATGGACTCCCTAGATAAATTATTCAGCACATTTATCTACAAGCCAATTAAAAAACTGTGCTTAAATTACAATTTGGAGAGGAAGAAAATATTTTATATAAATAATTTTACAAGCTACTTACTAGAAGAAAACCTATCCAAGTACTGTAATACTCTGAACATAATGCAAACCCAAGTATTTTGAAGAGAAAATTAGAAAAGTCCATTTAATTGTCTCTCTTCTTGGTATTTCAATTTTCTGTAAAGCCATGAATCTCACAGTCACTGAATATTCAAAATGCTTGCAAGTGTTTTAAAGTTCATATTATGACTTCATCGGATTCCTTTGTTTCATTGGGATTTGGATAAAGCCTTTACTCAACACAACCCATTTTCTTTTCTCTATCCAAATTTAAAATTATAGAAGGTAACGATTCAGAAACTTCAAAATACAAAAATCATTGTTATAAAGGCAACAAGACTTTAAGACAACATGTGTCTGTGCATGTGGGAATACATTCCTGGTGATGACCCACCATTGCCACTCTCTTGCAGCAACTTACAGGGTTTTATGCAGATGAATGTGAAAGACCTCCTTCTAGGCAATACAAATGTGAAGATGCAACAATTTAGCCTTATACTAATTCTATTTACTCTTCAAAAGATTTTCCAGTGTAGTGATTATGTAGGTTCGTAGCAAGAGCATCCGAATAATTTACATAGTAAAGTAGTAGTAGTATTTTTGTTTATAGGGTGCTTCGACGGCTATGGTCATTTCACACCTCTTCAACTCATTGAAAAAA
>WURS02023197.1:0-27464 GCA_011762765.2 Rhinocypha anisoptera | reverse complement strand
ATTTTC
This sequence comes from Rhinocypha anisoptera, assembly GCA_011762765.2. NCBI lineage: Eukaryota > Metazoa > Arthropoda > Insecta > Odonata > Chlorocyphidae > Rhinocypha > Rhinocypha anisoptera. The sequence continues at coordinate 27,458 of WURS02023197.1, read as the reverse complement.
TTTTGATTGATTTATCAAAAAAATTGTAAATATATTAACATATAAGAGTTGCACATTTTAAATTCTGTATATTTAAAATGATTTAATTTCGAAAAATAGTTTTATTTGTAAAAAATTACAATTTAAACAATTTTTAAAATGTTAGTTTTCATTTCTTGTGTAGGCTTGAATGGCTCAGAATTTTCACGCTAACCCGCCTAATACTTTACTTTTGATATCCCATTAGCACACATTGTCTGTTGAGACGAGTTTTGTGTCGTGGAGTTCGATTGTGGAAAAGATTCCACCAAATAAGATATATGGCATGTTTGGTGTTAGTATCACTCAAGTTTGCAAGTGAGTAATTTGTCAGCGGAAAGTTGAGTTTACAATTTTTTGATTGACAATTTGTGTTGATTTACAGAAAGGAGAAAAGCAAAGTGCCTTACTTGATTCTCAGCTGTATTAACGAGGTTGAGAGGCGTGGCTTGAAGGAGATTGGCATCTATCGGGTTTCGGGACTTTCGTCCGACGTGCAGAGGCTTAAAAAGGCCTTTGAAACAAGTACGTGTTGATTGTGTTGTGTGGTGCAAGTGTATTCAGGTTTCTGGTGTTTTTTTCCAGATCCACGCGATGCTTGTTGGTTAATTCGCGAGATTGATATTCACGCTGTCACTGGCTTGCTCAAGCTATATCTTCGAGAACTTCCAGAGTCTCTGTTTACCAGTGACATGTATCAAAAGTACTTTGAAGCTCGAGGTATGTTTTTATAGTATGATGAGTGTTAACTCACAAGTAACATCTCGGTAACCTGACACCAATAGGCATAACATGGAGTAATGACATTTTAACTGTGAGACTTAAAAAGCAATTTTTTTGGCAATTTTCAATGTAACAAGTAGGGAAAAAAAGTTTTTTTTTCAAAATCAGCAATATTATTCAACCTAATATAAACTAATTATTTTTAATTGATTGATCAGTTATTTGTCTTATATTATTATATATTCTATGTTCAATGTTCTGTCATTTTTGGTATTCTGCCACTCGCGTTTTTGTACTGTGAGAGTTACGCTACTTCCACTGTGATACGAATTTACCGTTTTGAATCTAACTTTGACTGTTGTAATTCGAATTCATCACTGATTCGAATCTAACTTTCTGTGTTATGATTCGAATATATTTTATTCCGATTCGATTCGAATTTTATGCATGACTCTTCGAATTCTCATTCAATTTGATTCGGAATTCAAACTTTTTCAATTCTCACTCGATTCGTTTCAAAATTTTCGCATATTTCTTCGAATTATAGTAACTCGGGTTTGACATCGGCGGCGTTGCCACCGTTTATTTACAAGAGGCAGACGGCGCTTTAGCTAAAAGCTAGACAAGGAAATAATTTTTATCTTCTATCTCCTATATATTAATGTAATTAGTTTTAAGTTTATTTACCCTTTTTGTAGTATTGATTGGCATTTTTTTGTAAAGAATCAGTGATACAGTTTACTGATACATTACTTGTCAATGATGAATGTTGTAGAGTGATTGTGTATATATTCTGAACAATTGGTTTGTTTATGGAATGTAGACTTGAAGAAGCACGAGGAAAAAGAGCACAAGATGACATCGTTACTAGCCCAGCTGAACGAGCCAAACCAGTCGACGGTGATAGCACTGATTGAGCATCTGGTGGTGGTGAATCGGTACGAGGAGGACAACAAGATGTCGTTGAACAACCTGGCGACCATTTTCGGTCCCACCACGCTACGTTCCAACTCGTCCACTGGTGGGTCCGGTGGCAAGGGTTCCGGTGGACCGGGCTCGAGTGGAGCAGCCACGGGTGTCAACCCGAACCTAAGTGCCAACCTAGCCTCACTGGTGATCAACACCGATCTCTTCACGGCGAGCACCATCGATGTGATGGCTCAAGCAGACATTCTCTACTTCTTCCTGCGTCGCAAGTCGGAAGGCTTGTCGCTCACCTCCACCGATCGGGAAGAAACCTCACTCTAAAACAACACGCTCATTCTAATTCTTGTTCCAATCAACATCTGGTCATTATTCTCGAAACTCAACTTGGCTTTATTTCTTATATATATATTCTTTTTCATGTTGATTCTGCTGTTTTTATTTGTTTGTTTGAATCTGGTCATTATTTTCTCATCCAAAGAGTCATTGCCAATTTTAGTCTTATGGTTGGAGCCTTCTTTAACAATTTTTATATTATTCTAAAGTTTGTAATTTTATATTTATATATTATTCACTGAAAGTTTGAAATCTGTTCAGAATTTTTAACTATCTTTAATTTCATTCTAAAGATTTAACGATTTAGTTTGCAGCAACTGGAAAGTTAAAAATAGATAATTGTAGTTATTCGATTCTTTTACTACAAATTATTTGATTTATGTGAGCTCAGAATTCTAAATTTTAACAGATCTCAAACTTTTAAACAAATTACAAACTTTTAAATGGTAAAAATCTTAAAAAGAATTCTTCATATCATGGATATTTTTTGGCATCACTCTTTTGTTGTTTGATATATTATATACTTTATTTTTCTATATATTTTTATATTTTCTATAATTTATTTTTGTAAATTATTTTTTGTTTATATTTTATATGGAGTGAGCCATAATAATGTTATTACTTTTTTTTCAAATGTAAAAGGTCATGTCAACTATTTTTTAAATAATTTTTTAAATTATTCAGAGAAGATTGTGTAAACTTTTTTTACAAGATTACAATGATAATAAAGTTGTCGCAGTTGTAAATTTTGGGTAAACATAGCTTTCATCATTTTGTTTTATGTACGCATGCATTTATTTATTGTATTTTTATTTGTAGTTAACTATTTTGACAAAGAGTCCACCATTATTAGTTTATCTTGATTTACTAGATTAATTTTAAATAGTTTTAAAAATTTTTGAAGATTTTGTAGACCTTTAGGTTTATTGGAATTGACCAAGACTAAGATAAAACTCAAATAAAAATCCAAAATCTAGTCTAAGCGATACAACAACAACAGTTTAAATTAGCCAAATATATGTTGATTTATAATTCCAGAAATTTAGCTTGCTATTGTAACAAATAATTAATTTGAGTAAAGCAATATTGATTTATTTTTTAACTACTAAATCTGATTTTATACAAACATTAAAAAAATGTTTAAAATGCGCGCTTAGGTCAGAGAGGTGGAAATAGTGGTCTGAGACATCATCAGCTTTTCTGGCATACGTCAGTGTTTCGAAATAGTCGAACGCTTCTCGACAATGTTTTGACTTGTGAAATATTTCGATTTGACCCACGACAAACGTGTACTTTTTTGGTCTCATTCTTTCTGGTCATTTCTAGGTGCAATCTGTTCTTGGTTCTAATCGAGTGCTCGTTTTTCTAGCAAAATTTTTCCATCAACACGATATTGAATTAGATTTGTAGACTGCAAAGTGTGAACAAATATTGAGCTTTTCTTATGTCGAGACATTGTTGGAGAGAGTTTACTAAAAGATTCAATTCAAGATGAATCTTAACTTTTCACAAGTTTTGGCGTGTTGTCTGTGTTTTTTATTAATTTGTCCCGTTTGGGCTGACGAGGCAGACCGAGCTTCCAGCAAGAATGACAAGAAACCTGAAAAGGCCGAGCCACCAAACACCGAAACAAGCCGGTCAGAGCAAGTTTCAAGTGATTCCGAAAGTACCGATACGAGTCATAATAGTGAAGAGCTAACCAAACCAAACGGCACTGAGAATGGCAAGCAGACAAACGGGAATGAGGTCCAAGAAGCATCTCCAAAGAGTGATGATGAAACTGAAAAACTTAAAGCTCAACTTGGACTCGATCCAAAGGTCGATCTGAAGACTTTGATTTCGCAGAGAAACAAACGAGAAGATGTGATGGAGCTTCTGCACAAGTTGGCAGAATTGAACTATGATGACGCCAAACTGGAACTTGCTCTTTCCTACTTCTATGGCGAACCCGAGTTCAATATGAATGAAGCTTATGAATATTTTATGGAGCTTTCAAAGAAAGGCAATTCGGTTGCTAACTTGGTATGCGTGTACTTAGATTGTCACTTTAGTTTTTTGTTTGTTAAAGGTTTTTATCTATTAGTATCTAGGCTTTATGTACTCGATAGGCCTGGGTCCTGTCAAGTCAAGTCAAGCAAAGGCTCTCCTCTACTACACCTTTTCGGCACTGTCAAATAATACATTTGCCAAGATGGCACTGGGCTATCGGTACTGGTCTGGCATCAGTGTGGCACCTAACTGCGAGTTTGGTTTGTCCTACTATCGCGCGGTGGCCAAGGTGGTGGAACAGCACTACACCTTCTCCAACAGTCCTAGTTTGCAACGAATCAGACTGGTGGAAGAAGTGGAAAATCCCGGAACCTACAACGGTGTTCTTGATGACGATCTTATTCAGTATTATCAGTTCTTAGCTGACAAAGGTGACATTCAAGCACAGGTTGGCCTTGGACAGCTTCACTTTCAAGGAGGGCGCGGTGTTCTTCAAAACCAATATCGAGCTTTTCACTACTTTACCATGGCCGCCGATTCTGGTAACACTAATGCAATGGCTTTTCTTGGAAAGGTACCGAGCTTTTTTTTAAATTATAAAAATACGATTATCATTTACCTTTTAAAATTTTAAAGATGTACTTGGAAGGGAATCAAGTTGTGGAACAAAGCTATGAAAATGCGTTGAAATATTTTAAGATGTCAGCGGAGAAAGGCAATCCGATTGGACAGAGTGGACTTGGAATTATGTATCTCTATGGCAAAGGTGTCAACAAAGATTTCAAATTGGCATTCAAATACTTCTCTCAAGCCTCCCTGCAAGGCTGGGTCGATGGACACCTCTATGTTGGCATAATGTACCTCAATGGTTATGGAGTGTCCAAGGACTACAAGACGGCCATCAAGTACTTTACATCTGCTTCCCAGTCGGGTCACATTCTAGGCTTCTACCATTTGGCAGAGATGCACGCACTGGGCATCGGTGCAATGCGCTCCTGTACTACTGCAATCGAGCTCTTCAAGTCGGTCTCTGAGCGTGGCGAGTGGGCAACTCGCATGACCGAGGTGAGTTTCTAGTGACACTCATGCTCTTTGTTCATCTTTCCGATGGCTCTCACTAGGCCCACAATGACTACAAGGAGAATAGACGTGCCCATGCCTTCATCAAGTACGCCGTTCTTTCCGAGATAGGCTACGAAGTGGCTCAGAGTAACGCAGCCTTCATGCTCGATCGACAAGAAGTGCCCGAACTGTTCAACAGTAGCGAAGTTTTCTCTCGGGCTTTTATGTACTGGAGTCGATCGGCTTCTCAGGGTTACTCAGTGGCCAGAGTCAAGCTTGGTGACTACCATTTCTATGGTTTGGGCACCAAAGTGGACTACGAGTTGGCCGCTAACCAATACCGATTGGCTTCCGAGGTTCAAAACAACGCTCAGGCTTTGTTCAATCTCGGTTACATGTACGAGACTGGCCTAGGTTTGAAACGTGACATCTACCTCGCCAAGCGTTACTACGACCTCGCTGCTGTCACTTCGACTGATGCTCAAGTGCCAGTCGCATTAGCCTTGGTCAAACTCTTTTTCATTTTTACCTACGAGTATTTTCAAAACGCTAAACTCAACGATCTATCACTTCTACCAAGTGCTTGGTTCGGCTCTGACTGGGACCTCTATTTGATCACTATTTTGACCATACTCCTTGGAACGATTTTTTACTATAGAAGACAGGTTGGCGGTTGATTCATGTGTGTTTAGGTTTTTTCTGGCGACGGTAGACTTTTTGCAACATATGTAATTTATATTTATTTATATGTGCACAATTTATACAAATCTATTTCTTGTTATTAAATTCTTGTTATATATTGTGTACTTAAATGGTATTGTCACTGGGGAAACTAGAGAGGAGACTTGGGTGTAAGTGAACCAGTGATTAGGGCAATCAAGTGAGCGCTCAACTTGCAACGTGCGAACCCCACAGAAAGAAATCATCTGACTGCAGTGTGTGCTACATGTGGGTCCAGTCACTCCAGTGGCACCGACACTCTTTGGTTTACCTGCCAGCTTAGGCTTGCTTGCTCTGTACCACCAATTGAAATGGTTCCCTCAGTGAGTGTAACAACTCCCAAACTGGTGCTGTGTGACATCGAAGGTACCACCACTTCAATCACCTTTGTCAAGGATGTCCTCTTTCCGTATGCTCGTCAGAAGCTGACCCAGTATCTTCGTGCAACCTGGTTGCTACTTCACCATCATACTTGATCAATTTATATTAATTGATTTGTATCTTCCCTCAGGAAGAGCGACAAAACTAGAGAAGATGTTGAATTATTACGGCAACAATTTGTGAAGGACCGTCAATCAGAGAGCGACTTGTCGGAGTTGCCTTCCTTCACTTACAGTGAGAATGTCACTGATTCCACCATCGACTCGGTTGCTAAATATGTCTTGTGGCAGATGGATCGAGACAGAAAGACGACTTCTTTGAAGCAACTGCAAGGCCATATCTGGACTGGTGGGTACGAGGCAGGCGAGATCAAGGCTCAGTAAGTGATTATATCATTCAATAATGATTGAGAGAGTAATCGGAATTTTCTTTCAATGGTTGTGTAGTGTCTACGAGGAAGTGCCACAAAAGTTCGAAGAGTGGACTCACAATGGCATTCGCATTGCAATCTATTCTTCTGGAAGTGTTCTTGCGCAGAAGTTACTTTTCTCATACACTCAGCATGGAGATTTAACTAAAGTATTATATCATTTTAGGGTTTAAAAATTTTTAATTATTATAAAATTGTATTATTTTGTAGTACATATCACATTATTTTGATACAACAATCGGCGCAAAGCAAGAGGCAGAGAGCTACCGAAAGATAGTAGCTAGTGTTGCACTGTCACCTTCTGACATACTGTTTTTGACTGATGTGTCTAAAGGTAACTTTGCAACTTTAAATCTAAATCTTGATGATAATCATACATATGGTTTGTAGAAGCGAGAGCTGCCCTGGAAGCTGGCATGCAATCCATTCTCCTGTGGCGCGATGGTGTTCTTCTTACTGATCAAGATACACATGAATTTTCTTACGTGAACGACTTTAATCAAATCATATTTGAATAGTGTTGCTCGTCTTTGCTCAATTGTGATTAAACAAATACATGTATATCTTTATCTACCGTATTGGCGTCACATTTGTGCTTGCGTGCGTATGTGATAAACTCATGCGTCTGTGTGCCTTGATTCTGTGGATCAAAGCATTTTATGAGTTTATGGTCTGCTCGGTATCACCAAACTTGGTGTTAAGTATGGTAGGATGTAGTGACATCAAAACAGAATTGAATGCCATGTCAGGAAAATGGATTGTCGAACCTACCTAGCCGATTTGAATAAATTGTACTATAACTTTGAATCTCTCAACTCACAATATTTGTCAATGGTGACCACTAGTCAGACTTTGCCTGAAGATTTTGCAGTCAAGTTTGATGGCTTCGTCAAACAATCCATCTATGAAGTATTTGCTTTGCAATGGAAGGTAGTCGAGTGTATCGAGCAGTGGAAAAGGGCCCAACAAAAGGCCATCATCACTGGAATGCTTGATTTCTCCATGCTGCTCTATTACCAACAATTCAACTCGCTTAGTTTGAAATTCTCCATGTTATCTCTTGAATCGATCAACAAGGTTGGTACTCACTAACTGAGTGGTCCTGCTGATGCATTTCATCTTGCTGCAGTGCCTAGGTCATCCATCCATTCATCAGTCAATGAATTTTAAAATGTCCTTGATGCAGCATTTGAATGAAACAAGCAAATTGGTTAGAGTTTTACTACAGCATGCTTTCATTGTAATAGACCAACCGTGCAGTAGTATCCTCAAATACGACCCGCTAACCATCATTTCAAATGCCAAGTTTGAAACCAAACTCTGCCTTCTTCTCGACTATACCCTGGTAGAAGTTTTTAATTTAACTAGAATAAAAATGGACTAATTTAAATCTGTTTAGTTACTAAAAGATTCTATCAAAAGTCTGTCTCTCGATTTGCGTCTACTTAAAGAAGAGGAGATCTGCATGGTAATGTCTCATGGGCTAGAAGCCATTCTCGAGCGAAAGCCATCGTTTAATATAATCAACAAAGCGGAACCAGTGTTTGCAGTAGAGAACCAGATGTTGACTTTTACGATTGTCTGTATGCTCAAGGTGGATATTAACCGACGCGGTCACAACCCGAAAGCACTGCCAGTGGCAGAGGAGAAATTCAAGTTTGTTTTTTGGACCAAAGTACCAATTCTAAATCAAGAGTTTGTTTTACATGTCAGTTTCAAGTATCTGTTCTCTAAATGACTTATTTAATTTTGTGCTTATCTTGCTAGACTTTCTCACTTCCGGTCAATGTTTTGAGTAGAAAGGACTACCGCAATTCATATGCCACAATCTTGTGGGACAATGCATTTCCAATAGAAAATCGGCAAATGTTCGAGACTCGCGATTCGGTGCACTGGTCAGAACTTGCCACTGTGCTCAACTCCAAGTTCTACAAGGGCGTGGGTGCATATCTCTGTGCCGAGCATCTCGAGTTTATCTACACGATGGTACCAAACCGGCGTGAGGACAACATCGTCACCTGGGAACAGTTCTCCAAAACGACTTTGCCCATGCGGCGATTCACCTTCTTCGAGTGGTTCTACAAAAATCTCGTCTTGGTACGCGAACAATTAGCTCGCATGTATTGCGATGGACTCATTCACGGCTTCATCTCGTCGGAAACTTCCGAAAGACTACTACTCAACTCTGTGGATGGCACCTTTTTAATTCGTTTCAGCGAAACCTTCTGTGGCGCAATCTCGATCGCTTACGTTAAGAATCGAAAGTTTGATAAACTCTTCCCTTGGGATCTAGACCGACTCAAGAAGATATCACTGTCACATACCATCAAGTGCAGTGACCTCTTGCTCTACCTCTATCCCAATGTGCCCAAGGACGATGTTTTCTGCAAGTACTACATCCACAATGAAGTGGCTCGTTCCATCACCGGCAAAGATTATACCTGTGATGCCAACATCGCACAGGTTACTTCCACTTCACCCCTTGACTAACGCAAAACAGCTAGCCTTACACAGTGTGTTAAGTAAATTAACTTTAAAATTAACAGTAATAACAATAATATTTTTGTGTAGTTTTTGAAAAATATTTTGTTGGAACTTACAATCTACCTGAATATTTCTAAACACAACAATAAAATCTAATGTTTGTTTAGCCAATAAAGTATTATACTTACTTTCTGTGTAAAAGCATATATCATTGGAGTCGAAAAATTCTCAAGCAATATCGTTCAAAAGTTTATTACTGCGCAGTCATGACTTCAAGAATAGAGCCAATATATTATTACTGTTTTTCACAATGGAATCTAATAATTGTGCGTGGTCAATAAGACAAACAATAGAACCAGAAGTTAATCAGATTAAATAGTTCTGATGGGTGCCAAGAAGAAAGAGAGAGAGAGAGAGAGAGAGTTCTCTTTGAAACTCAGTGGATCGTTTAAATAAATGTTATGAAATACTAGAAAATGAATAATCTAAAAATACTTTGCGAAAAATCTCCTATATATTAATGAATAATATGGTCGTAGTTTTCTAAGTCCAATTTCAATGTTCAATGTTCTGTCACCCATGTTTTTGTAATGTGAGAGTTACGCTACTTCCACTGTGCTTAACCGATTCGAATCCAACTTTCGTTGTTGTGATTCGAATTTGTGATGCTTGTAGTATGGGCTTGTAAAAGACTTGTAAGAGGTTTTATTCATAAAAGATAAGTAAGCGTCAAGTCGCTACAAGATCTACTAAATCTATGACTCTCGAGCAACTTCAAGAGATATCCTCAGTCACCATCGAGTTATGATCACTTGGAGGCGTCGCGCGCCAGTGGTCGCCACTACACCTCGTCAGAGTGAAGAGTGCAATGGGTATAAATCGTAATCTGTTCGAAAGAGGTGTTGCTTATCGGTTATGATTTCAACATTTTCCCGTGGGGAAAGTTTTTCTTCTGGATTTACCCAGGTAGAACTCTGGGGAAATGTAGAGATTTACCAGTCCTCGTGCTGGCGTTTGATAAGCCACACCTCTTTAGGAGTGATGCCGAGCCACTGGATCGAGCGGTGCAGTGGCTGCTCGCAGCTGAGCGAGACCAACGCGCAGGAGCGGCGCAAGCCGTTTTGTGATCACTCCGATCGTGGCTCGAGGGCAGCCTTATTACAAGAAGTGATCTCTCCTCGATGTCCAACGGCAGTAGCACTACTCGAAAAAGTAGGACAGGCGTGCTCATTTCCTAAAATAGTTCTCTCTGCCCCCCTACACACAGCTGACCTCCTGACCAAATCCTCTCTTGTGGTGAGTTTGTGAATGTAGAATTTCAATGTTTGCCCGGTCACATCCTGAGACACATGTCGCCATTCACTACCACCGCCGAACATTGAAACCACTCGCTGTGTGATGGAGATGATGTAAAGATGAAAAGACGCCGAAGAAAATTATATAATACTGCTGGCTATAGCTTACCGTCACTTTTCATCTCTTGTTTTGATTGCGCTCTCAGCAATTAGCTTTCACTTCATCATAAGGTACATTTTATTTACATGTTTACTGTATCATCTAATAGCCTAGTGTTTTGATTACAGATCAATCAGAGAAAATGTATTTTCCACTTGGATGGCCTCAAACACTGGCCTACACCGAACCGATTGACCAGATTGTTGCCAACAGCGACCACACACTGTTTGTTCTCCTATCTTCTCAGTCTCTGTCCCTGTGGTACTGTAGGCCTTCTGTGCAAATTGTTCAATATCAGCGCACTTCCAAGTCAATCCAGCAATATGGCTACAATGTTAAAGCAGTCTGGCGGTCCGACTCATCACAGATTGTTGTGCAGACTTCACAAGATTATCTCCTATATTACCATGTGATCTTCAACGAACAACACGATATTTTATTAATTCTTGAGCCAAAGTGAGTAATAATTAATATTTAATTTAAATTGTGATTTTGAGACAATTAATCCTAATTAATTTGTGACCGTAGAAATGGAAGTCTTCCAAATGAGTCATTTGCAGAGGAGAATCGGGTTCCATCTTTGGTACTCGAGTTGCAACACAAGATTTTTATCGATGAGGGCATTACAAGGTTTGTTGTTTAATTTTTTCAAAATTTATTAAAAACTTATTTTATTTTTAAATAGTATAATGTCGGCAGAGGAAGAAGTGGTGGTTTCAACAACAAGTGGTAATAATTATATGATTTGTTAATTGATTCTCTGTAACATTTAAAGTATTTTTAAATTAAAAGGGTCTCTATGTGGCGTTGACTGGGATGGCCAAATCGATGAGAATTTTTGCATAAACATCTCCGTGCCTCAGAACTATCACCAAAAGAAAGAAGAACAAGCAAATCCGTACTACATCACCGATTTCAAGTACTCCACTATAATAGATGGATTCTCCTTAGTCTTTTCTAATGGTTTGGCGGCATTTTTGCCTCTGAACGACAACACCTCGAATTACACGCAACTACAGTTAATTGGCCATGTGGATAATGCAGTGTGCACGGCAATCAACCACAAGTATGCCTTCATAGTGTTTGGTCTCATCTCTTCCGAAGCAGTCATTTGTGGATTTGATGAGGTGGATCATCGTTTCATAGTATCGTATCGGTTGTCACTTCCTGCCAACACTTATCCCGACGCGGACAAGATGTTGGGCCCACTGACCGCACTTCAGTGGACACCCGATTCCTCTGTGTTGGCCACTGCCTGGGAAAATGGTGGCTTTGCCTTATGGTCTGTGTTTGGCTCACTGCTTTCGTGTTCGCTTTCTTGGAACTACTCACTGGACATCGAAAGCAAGTTCAACAGTGGATTGTTTAAAGTTTCCTCACTTGCATTCAGCAAGGAAGGATTTCATTTGTGGATGGCCACTAAGCATAAATCGTAAGCCATTGCTTGATGACGATTTGTTTTTGAATTTAACCAACATTTTATTATTATTCTGTGACCAAACAGTGAGTGTGATGAAACAAGTGTTGTCTGCAGACTGGCGTTGGCCAAGAGTGTGCTGGCAGCAAATGCAAGCTCATCGGTGTCGCTCGAGTCAGTTTTACTCTGTTCCGAGGATCGTCTTTTTATCGGTGGCAACAAGAACTCATCGTTAATTGCTCAAATCAAGTCGAGTGACATCGAAGCGAACAGTGGTCACAAGTCGAGATCGAGTGAGGTCACTTCGAGCTCGGTTCTCTCTGACCAGGAGTCCAACGCGGTGGATTCGTTTCAGTGGATCACCGTGTCGATGCCTCACAGCTATCTCGAGGAGAACTGGCCCGTTCGTTTCTTTGCCATTGATCCGCTCACCTCGCAGAACATAGCCATTGCCGGCGCCACTGGATTTGCCATGTACTCCCTCCTTAACCGCCGATGGAAACTGTTCGGAAATGAGAACCATGAACGCGATGTTATCGTCACCGGTGGCTTTCTTTGGTTCTACGATTTTCTAATTGCCGGCTGCTACAACATTTCTAGTAATCGGTTAGTGATGCTTCTGGGTTATTATAAATGTCTTATCTGTTTTGTTCAATTTAATTATTAGATTTGAAATTCGAGCTTATTCGCATCGAAACAAGCTTGATAACGCGTATGCCAAAATCACTCAGATTGAGAACGAAGTGCACTTGTTGTCTTTGCACCGTAACCGCTTGTTAGCTCTTTGCTCAAATGGCTCAATTTTTTTATTTGACTTGCATCTCTTCAAGCGAAACCATCATCACTCACACGATCAGAACTATGAGATCAACATTTCGGCACCTATTCGAGTGATCATCAATAATATGGAGATTTTCGCTGACTGTGTCACAGTGTGCCTTCTCACTGACCTTCATGTCGATATGTATCACAGTGCTTTGTTTCAATCCGAATCTAGCCATCGTTCTCACCTCATTCAGTCCTCTGCTACCGCCCGATCCCACTCAATTCTCATTAACATTTGTGGCAGAGTTCTTTTGCTTGAGATGGACATCGACACCACTGGTTTACCACTATCTTCAGATACTGATGACGACGACAGTGACGCATCGAGGCGTAATTCAGAGGTGATAGCTCCTTCCAGGATGAACGGTCATCACGGGCCGAGCAGTATCAAGTTTCGAAAGGCAGTCAAGATTGCATCCAATGTGGAGAACTTGTGGCTGTTGCCGCACGATGAGGCGCAACTCAACGCATTCCGTCCCTCAGCGATCTCTCGTGCTGGTTTTGTGCAACAAAGACCACACTTGGTGACTTCACTTTACCTATCGTGTGGTGCGCAAGGCATGGCCATTTGGCTCGCATTGGAGCACTCCACTCGACCACAACACCCAACTAGTACCAAAGAGAGGCCGTTGGTGCCAAACGAAAACGAGCACACCTATATCTCGAAGCGAATCATGTTGTCACTGAGTGAGATGGCATCGTCCATTTATCCACTGGCAGTTCGCTTTCGCGAGGCTATTGTGCTCGGTGCCGAGTCAGACTTTACTCAGCTTTCAGTGCCTTCTCTCTCTTCCAGCGGCTCGGTACACATGCCCTTCTGCCTGGTAAAACGTACTTCGCAAGTATACTTGCACTATATACTCCGTGAGCTGTTGCGCCGCAATTTGGGCTACCGTGCGTGGGAAATCGCAAACACGTGTTCCACCTTGCCACACTTTGTTCACTCACTCGAGCTTCTGTTGCACGGTGTGCTCGAGGAGGAAGCGGGCAGTTCTCAGCCCATCCCCGACGCACTTCTACCTCGCGTAGTCGATTTCATTCGAGCCTTCCCCGTTTTCTTGCAAACCGTGATACACTGTGCTCGTAAAACTGAGCTTTCCCTCTGGCCTCATCTCTTCTCCATTGTTGGGTCGCCGAAAGATCTTTTCCAACAGTGTCTTCTCGATGGCCAACTTGAAACTGCTTCAAGCTATATCATCGTATTGCAAAATCTAGAGAAGCCTGAGGTGGCTACTAAATGTGCTTCGCGTCTATTACAGGCAGCTCGCATTGCTGGCTGCTGGGTCACTGTTAAAGAACTTAAACGATTTCTTCGGGCTACCAACCACACTGAAGAGCAAAGTCAACCTGCTGGACAGCCAAACGGTGGAGCACTGGAAGTGGGTAGTAGTAGTAGTCAAGCAGAGGAATTATCTTCCAGCTTATCTAGTCAATGCAAACTAAACGAGCCAACAGTTGCCGTTGAGTCAAGTGCCAAAGCAGAAGGACCAGTTAGACAACGTAGCAATAGCAGTCTACCTGGAGCGGCCATCAAGGAGAATGGCACTCAAGCCAATGGCTACATCGAACAGAGTGTGTTGATGCGTCAAGAGGAGAGTGATCATGACTACAAAGAAGATGAATGTTCCAGCATCTCTAACTCTGAAGAGAATGTTAAAGCTGAAAGTGAGCTTATGTCTTGTCAATCGAAACTGACCAATGGCAACGGAGTACTCTTCACTGGTCGGGCTTATCCTGGTACCATTCTGCGTATGAGCTATGATGCCACTGGTAACCAGTCGTTCAAGTGGTCTGCCGAGCCCATCTTTCCTCCTGCCACTGCTTCCACCTCAAGCATTTCCTCGGTCTCTTCTGCGCTATCTTCGGCTTCAGTCTCACCCATAGTGCACCCTAATGATCTGAAGGCTAACTCACATCTCTCGGCTGAGTTGACCAATGGTGGCAAATCACTGCGGGCAGTGGCACTGACTAATAGCGAGAGTGGTCAGTGTGTAATATCTTAGCATGCCTTTTTCCACTCTCACTCTCCTTCTTTCTCAAGTGACCAAGTCTGTATTATGTCCATGTCAATTAGAGATGCTTCTATTTATTTATTGTTATAATTTCATATTTTATACTCAAATTATCTATATTTTTTAGTGGTTGTTAAATTTTTAATTTTAAAATTTGATGACTAGTGATAATACCGTTTGCATTTACATGTAATATGATTTCAACAATGAGCTAAGAATTTGCAATCGATAAGGCTACATGTTGGGCACGGGCAGAAGCCGAATTGTTTCACTCCACTCGTGAGGCTGCCACTGTCCATTGGGACGCACGTTGGGCGGGCTCGACTTCCAATCCCAAGTTTTGACTGGCTGCATCCAGTGCTGGCCATAATTGGCCTCAATGTAAGGCTCAGTCTCACACGGCACTCGAAGCAGAAGACCAACAAACTCGGTCCAACAGAGCGTGAATTTGGGAAAGTCATATTTGAACTTTAAGCCCGTTTTGGCTTGGGTTCCACCGTTCCAATAGTGGTCCGACTCGCGGTAGAAGAAGAATATATCGAGCTTGAGATCACCACTAAGAAAAGACAATTCAAGTGAATCGTTGGGTCGACCGAACCAATGAATTAAGGGTAGATTGTTGCTGGAAAAGACTTCGATTAGTTCGGGGCGATAGTGGTCCGCCCACACGCCAATATCAACATCACCGCTGTACACGATAAAATCACACTGTCGGTAATAGCCAAGCAAGGTACCCGAACTCAGCCAGAATGGAATGTGTAATTGGTCTTCGAGCAAATGGCGCACTTTGGTCAACAAAGCCTGAGCCTTCCCTCGAAACTGACTTGCTTCTGGTGTGTTCTCTTTTGGATACTCACTGTAGAACTCGAGTGATCTCTTCAAGTTGCACTCCACAAATCTTTTGTCTTCAAAGGGCACCAGAAAAGGAGTGGGGGGTAGTGGGAGAAAGATGGGCAAGCCATCGATTGTGGTTCGAAGAATCACCGTCCTACATCAATCACCGGTCAGTAGGTTCGATCGCAACACAACTAGACTTTTCCCCTCTTATCCGAACTCACCATATCAGGACTGACCGATTGAAAATTTGACTTAACGAGTATAAAGCAATGAGGATTAAAAATAACTTAACAGGTATGTATAGATTCGGGTATGCTTAGTAGTAAAAATAAGCTTAGACAAAAATACTTAAACTGGTACTCGAATTTTAAAAAGCTTTTTATTTGACTGATCTTAAAGCGACAAATCGGGTCAAAATTTGGCAAAAATATTTTTTAAATAAATATCAGAACCTTCATTTGTACGTTTATTAGAAATAAGCCAGACTAGAGTCATTTTTCTAGTAACTAAAAGTCATTCAAGATCCCCTTAGGTGTCGTACTTTAATCCTTTCGATCCCAAAGATTATCTATAAAAAATAAGCCTTATATTGCTGATTGAATGAGCGGGACAACAAATACGTCCCGATAGCGTCTTCGGGAGCGAAAGGGTTAATTGAACAATGTTTTTTAGTAAGCAAAAGTGCTCACCATACTGGGGGAGGGAGTTAAAAATCCCTTTGCTCACGTAATTAAAGTATGACCCCTTATCATAAACCCCCAAATCTGAGCATTCATTAGTTCGGATAAAAGTGAAGGAAGACTGAAACTTACTTAGCGAAAATGGCACTGGAGTGAGGCAAGCGAAACTCGGTCCTCTTGAGGCCTTGTCGGTGAAGAAGGCGTTCTTGGTGTTCGGTGAGTCGGAGCGGTGCCTGCCACCAATAGTTGCCTCGAATACGATCGTGCAAGATGGCTATGTGCACCACGTGCGACTCTTTGCGAATGTCGATCTTCTCGTCCACCACAATCAGATGGGTGGCGATGGTGACGTGCAGGTTAAGATGGCGCAAGGTGGGATCCGTGTCGCTTACACTGATCACCGTGAGACCGTGCTCCTCACCGAGCACCGTACTCAACCGAGTTATCGTCTCGGACGAGACAAAGTCTACCAGCGTGGCTAAGTGCGTGATGCGACTGTCGGTGCGACAGAACACTCGGCACCACTGGTTTTTCATCGGGTTCTCCGGGGAAATGCCACTCTCGTGCAGTCGGTATCGGGCCTTTCTTCTCGACAGTCCCATTTTCGCCGTCTTGGGCCGTTGATAATTTTCCTGTAAGTGTGTGCCATTTTCGATATGTTCCAAGATCAAATTATCAATCAAAAACAGTGGAATGTTTTGTTGTTGAGCAGTCGATGATACTGCATCTAAGATTTTCTATTAAAAAACAAGTTAATATAACAAAAATGCAAAATCTCATTAGTGGTTAATTTTACCCAAATTGTTGGCTCCTCAATGGATGCCTGAAATACAACCAAAAACCCAGGATTAATTGTGTAATTTGTTGTAAAAATAAAAAATAACACACCTGTCTAAGAAGGTATTGTAGAGCAAGCCATTCAATGGTCAAAAGAAATGTCGAAACAATTAAAATAATGAACAGTATGTGAACCTTAACCATGGCCTCAACTCATGTTGGAACAACTTCAAGCGAGCTTGGTTAGCCGCGCGATCAATCAGTACAAAAACACAAGCTTAACCAAAACATGAGCGGTAAATCACGTTTATCCACTAGAGGGCGACACTATATTTTTTTATTAATACAATTCTTAGGGATTCATAAAATAATGTAATTAATTTGGATTTAATCTGAACAAAATAACTATTTTGAGGATAAAAAGAACTTAACGCTAAGTTTTTTATTTAGTCTTAAACTTTAGATTGTCGGATTGAAGTTATGGGAGAGCAGCAACTCAAATACTGTCGGCTATGTCTCAAGCCCGAGGACACCAATGAAGAAAACATGAGATTCGTGCAAAACCTATGCTTTTGCCAGGAAGGCAACTTCCACCGGAGGTGTCTGGACGAGTGGATTACCTACTCAGGTTACAGCAGTTGCAAAAAGTGCCACTGTCCATATAATCTGCGGTACGAGCCGCAGAGTCTCCTGACCTATCTCTGGAGCTCTCCCAGCGAATGGGTCCGATTCTCCCAGAAACTGGTCCGACTGGCCGACATTGTTCACATCACCATGCTCACTTTCTATGTTTGCTTTTACCTCGAACTCAACTTTTTCCCTCTCAAACTCACATTAATCACTTTCACCACCTTTCGAGCTATTCTCAATCTCAAGGCACTAAGGAACTGGCTTCGCTCCATTCTTAGTAACTACAGTGAATGGAAACGTAGACACTTTCGCTTTATTCTGCTTAATTAAACAAATTATATCAAACTTGGTAAATCCTTTCCCACCATCCGATGGACTGAGTAGCGTTACATTCGCCACAAATGAATGTAACGTTGGCTGTAAATGTACGAACTCAAATAAAACAATAAAACGTTGAAAAAAAATCGTGACAAAAGGCGTTTATAGACAACTTTTGTGCTAGGGGCACCCAAAACTACATTGTTACAAAAAAAACTTTATAATGTGATGATACCGTCGGTCTGACCGAGTCGGAGCAGTGCAAATACGAAAAGAAAATGATCTGATTATGTGATATGTGAATAAGGACAAAAGAATGACAAATATCATTGTATTCCACGTGGACAATTACCTCATGGACTGTCCACGTATATTACAGTACCAGAATTGTCTACGTATACCATGTCCAGTGAATAATTCACTTGCAAGTTGAATTCAACCCCAAGGATCACCTGTTTAACTAGCTAGATGCAAAACCCAGTGAAACGTCTTCTGTGAATGGTTCGCGAAAAGCGCGTTTCACTAATGCATGCACGTTATTACTTGCCGCAAGTTACTTGTGTGTAGCTACATGTAGCATATCCCAAGACATGCATCTTATTTTTGTCTTGATTATTAAGTAATCTTGCCACTAAAGATTGCTTACTTGTTTTCCATATTTTATGATTTCACTTTATTGACAATGACTTATGTTTTAATTTTATGAAACTTTACTTTTACTAGATAAAATCTCAACTATGTCGGTAACAACTGGAAATTTCGCTAGCTGTGTAAGTTGTTTAATCCGGTGTTTTGTTTGTATTCTTATCGTTATTAATCGGTTCTTCAAATTATAGGATCTCAAGTTTCTGGAATTGAAGAGTTATCAACTAACGGGGGAGACCGTTTCAGATAGTGGCTTATGTCTATCAATCGACCAAAAGAGTCAAACAGTCTTTGTTTGTTGCCAAAATCAATTGGTCTATGTTTCTCTCAGGTCTTTGTTGAACTTTGAAGCTTGGACGAAGGAGCTATTGAAGAATGTTGATAATCAGGCTAACGATAAAGTGACAGTTAAGATTGGTCAATCGGCCGTGTCTCATCTGGTTTCAGTTTCGAGTAAAGGATTTGGAAGCAAACTCGTTGTTGCCAGCCATGATATTCAGAATTCATCTTTATGTTTGTTTTTCTTTCATCTCGAATCGTTGTATAATCAAAAAGAAACGGTATATATCATTATATTTTATTTGCCAAAATTAATATTTGTATTGTATTGTTTAGTGTACATATTACAATCAATTTAATTTTCCAACAAACGGATCAAGAGTGCGAATGTTATTGTGGCATCCTGAATTGAGCGACAATGTGTTTGCGTGTTCTCTCGATGATGGCTCGTTTTACGTGATTTACGTCAGTGACAGTGACCAGAAAAAAGTGACTGTGTTGTATCATCTTACCAGTGATCGCAATGTGTCTGCCTTCTCCTGGAGTCCCAAGGGCAAACAGATTGCAATCAGCTATAAAGACTCGCGTTTTTCACAATTTAAATTTCAAATTAACGAAAACAATCTGGTTCAAAGTGGTCCGTTTCAAGAAGTGAAAGAGATTAAACTGGTAGATCCCTTTCAGCGTTTCCAAGTAATCAACATTCACTGGGTATCAACTTTTTTATTTGTCTTGGTTTGTATGAATCCCGAGGACGACGGCGACACGCATTACATGCTCGCTTCTATTCCATCCTCTAAAGCAACGGGTCCCGATGCTGTAATCAAGTTTGTCGACTTTAACTGCATCAATATCAATTCAATTGATACCACGAAGAATTTGCAAGTCGATTTGCTTCCGCTCGAGAACTTGATTTTTTCTTATACCAACAAGTCGGGCGAATTTCCTTTGCTTGGTTGTCTGAATTCGTCGGAAATCGCTTCTTGGGGCAAGTGGTGTGAAATTTGCTTTGAGGAAGACGTCAACAAGTTGGCCATCTCTCTTGAGTTGGCCAAACCAGATGGCTTGGTTCGTGGTCTTGTCATAACTCGTGGTACGGATAAAAAGTTCCAACACACAGGTTTGGTTAAAGGAGGACCAGATCAGCCATTGGCGTGTATATACAACTGTCTTGGCCAGTTGGTTATTTTTCTAGTTGAATCACCAAGTGAACTTAGCTTTCATGTTCCCGGTCCTCCCGCTAAAGTGACCAAGCCATCTGCTCAAAGTTTACCAGTTCAGTCTGCCCCTAAAGCTCTGAGTGCGCCCAGCAAACAGAGCGTAGCGCCACCACCCATTAATCCCGGAATCAATTCAAGTGTTGCTTCGAGTATTCCATCTCTAGTTCCCGCTTTGTCCAATTTAAATTCAACCAATACATTCTTTGGAAGTACGCCTCAGCAGAATACTGTTTCCACTGGCGTAATTCCACCCACAAAGCCTTCATCTCAGCCGGTGGCCATTAATCAAACTGTGACTAAACCCGAAGTTAGAGTTAATACAAAACAGGAATCTTCGAAACCAAGTGAAACTGATTTCGATAAGTTGTACGTTGAAGAGATTTCTTCAAACATTAAAGATTTTGATAAAGAACTCAAAACGGTGATTGCATCGTTGAAGAAGACCCTAAACTCTACTGAAATCGGTACAAGTGAACAGTTTGAGAAGATTAAATGTGAAACGGAATTTATTTTACAAATGCTCAATAAGTTGATGGATTCCTACAATACATTAAATCTAGATATAAATGAACTCCAGGTGTGTTTGTTTTTTTGCTGAGTTTGAATTGACTAATTAAACATGTTTGTTTTTCTAACTTTTTCCAGACTTCGTTTGTTGAGCTTCAGTACATGTTTGATGAGACACGGACGTTGCTTGATCGTAGCACTGATCCAAAGTATCGAAACATATTGCATCAACGTAGTCTAGATCCGATGACGGCTCGACGCATGAAGGATATCATTCATCTGCGCGACTACATTGATGTTCAGCTTCGCGAGCTAAACTCCAAGTTTGACGTGGAGTGGCAAGAATGGTTGCAGAAGAAGAAGAAATCCGTGTTTCATTCATCTAGGTCGCTTCGATTACGTTCACCAACCTCACCGCATGTTTCCTTCATGGAGGAACGTTCTTCAAAGAAGGATTTGGAAGATGGCCCGGGGGATTTTACCAAGACTTTGTATAAGGCACTCTCCAACAACCAGTTGTTGATTGAAAGTTTAAAAAGGCAGCTCTATGTGATTGAGAAAAATTTTATACTGAAAAATGGACAAACTTTAGGTTCTGCACCATCCGACGTAACGAGACTAACTTCCATGTTGCACAAGGTTTCTCTTGTATCAAATGGTGTGTCTAACCAAAAAAAACTTGAGTTGTCATGCATGGAACCGAAGCGAAAAGAAGCTCTCAAAGCCTTTCTCGAAAGTCGCAAATCGGTTCCAGTTCGAGTTTGTGGTCTTCCTGAAGGTAACTTGTCGGAGAAATCTCGATTTATTTCCTGTTTGGAGAAGATTAAGGTAAAAAAACACGAGAAAGCATTACAAGAAGAAAGCAGCAAGGTTGATATGAATTCAATCACTAATATCACAGCATGTCAGGTGAGCGCTGCACCCAAACCAACTCAATCTGCTTCGATCTCGTTGGGAAGTGCTAAAGTCAACTTAGCCCAGCCTGTTTCTCCACCACAACCCATGTCTGCTTCAAAGCCTGCCATGACAACATTGAACAAGCCGATTACAGAACTTAATTTTCAACAACCAACTTTCGAGAATATCTCACCACCCTCCAGTTCTAGTTCTGAAGTTCCTACATTTTCATTTCAAATGAAGCCGAACAAAACTACGACGGTCGAGACTAAAGTTACCATATCTCTTCCCAGTAAGTCATCGATCACTGCATCTACATCGGCCAGCAATTTAAATCTCAATGAAACTAAACCACCGGCTGCATTTTCATTTGCAAATCTACCCAAGACAAGCACTCTATCTGCATCTACTAAGTCGCCAAGCAGTGTCTCACCAACGACAACTGCTGTTGCGGCATTAGCTTCTACACAATCTTCATTGGCATTTTCTTTGAGCGTTTCGTCAGCTAATCAAAACAAGACGACCACTAACGCACCGACATTTTCTTCATTCGCTTTTTCAACTGGAGCTTCAGCGACAACTTCTCTTTTACCTTCTTCAAAGTCATCAAATAGTACGCCACTTTCACTGACAACTACAAAAAGTTCAACTTTCACTTCTCTGTTTTCCAATACTACTAATGAGGATTCAAAACTTGTGACAACTATAGAACCAAGTAAAACTTCAATTAATTTGCAAACTGTCAATTCTACTCAAAAAGTTACTGAAAATTTGCCAACTTTAACCACTACAACTACTGCTACAGTTTCAGGAACGACTAAGCCTCTTGTACTGAGTGTGCCAGCAGAAACTGTAGTGACTACCGAAGTTTCCAAGCCTACTTTCAGCTTTATGCAAACCTTTTCAAATCTCAATCAGAATCAAGAAAATTCTACCTCCGAAACCAAAACCGAGATTTTGACTACCACTATTTCTCCTGCCTCGACCAGTTTGCCTGCCTCTACCACTAGCCAGATTGCATCTAGCGGTGGTTTCAAGTTTGGTAATCGCACTACTACTACAACGATTGGCAACACTTCTTCGGCGTTGAGTGCTCCCAAGTCTACATTTCCAGCCTTTTCCACCTCTTTATTTCAAACACCGAAAACATCTGACAGTACAAGTGTCACAACTAGTAGTGTAAGCCCACCCGCTTCTTCCCCATTAAATTTGAACACTTCATCATTCTCGCTGAGTGGAAGTTTTAATACTAGCACGACAAGTCAAGCAGTGGCCAGTTCTTCCAGTGGTATCTTCACTGGTTTTGGCCAATCACTGAGTCAATCGCAATCGAAGCCACCATCATTTGGCACGGTTACCACTACTGCCTCTGGTTCACTAGACACCACACTCAATGGTTTGAAATTGTGTTCTCCGGAACAACCAAAATCGACAAACTCTGTTTCCAATTTTGCAAATTTTGGTTTTGGGGGCACTTCATCTACGTTGTCTTCGGCGCAATCTCCAAGTTCGTTATTTTCATCCAATAATACTTCAAGTCCATTTGCATCAAATACTTCTCCAAGCCTATTTGCATCGAATACTTCTTCAAACTCGTTATTTTTGTCGAATACTTCAAATTCACCATTTGCTTCTTCTGTAACGAATTTTTCTAATGTTCAGCAATCTCCGAGCAGTCCTTTTGGTTCAAGTCCGTTTGCTTCGCCAGCACCCACTCAGTTTGGGGCTGCACCCAAGATTGCCTCAAGTCCTCAGTTCGGTGGCTCTCCTGCGTTCGGTGGAGGACCTTCATTTGGTGGTAGTGCTTTTGGTTTTACGGCACAACCTTCGTTAGTGTATAAATTTTGTCTTATTACAGTTTATTAATGACATTTTCTAGGTTTCCCAACAGTAACACAACTCAAGCATTTTCGAACTTTGAAATGCAAGGTGAAGCATGTTCCTTTGCCTCAATTGCTGGAGATACAAACCAGTCTACTGGGTTTGGTTCAACTGGAGGTAGTAGTTTTTTTGCGACCCCTAACTATGCCAATACGGATGCTTTCAGCCAGAGGCGCAGTTAAATCGACCTCTAATAAACCTGATTTCCTTATCTAATTTTTGTTGATTGGTGCTTTCCATAGTGTTCTTCAACATAACAATAACAAACAAATCTTGACAACTGACATCTGAATACATGTAGTTCTAATTCACATAGCGGGTAGTGTGTTAAGTTTTTACTAAATTTGGTAAGTGATTTCAAAAATGGGTTACGTTTTAACCAATAGTGGGGTATAACTATTGATATTTAATCTATTGGTAATGCCTTACCCCAACAAAATATATTTTCTAACGATTAAAAAGTTTAGTGACCATTTGCATTATTACACTGACCAAAAAATTTATTCCTTAAAATTGATCCCTCTTTTGAAATTGCTTGCCCGTTTCGATCAAAATTTGGCACCCGTTTGCTGTGTGACGAGGCGAGCTGGAATTTGTGGCGCGATACGCACTCATCTCTGATTTCGAAACATCTCAGAGCAAACCAGATCAAACCCGTGTTGGCTCGCCTCAACTCCCGCTTTACCGAAGTCCGCTTCTCCACTTGTGGGCGCAGAATGAGTGGTGCCGCTATATGATAGCCAAATGGCATCAAGTTTGATCGGTGACCATCGGGCCAACTCAGTCATTGACTGCCACTCGGATTGGGCTGGTGAGACTGGTTCGATCGATCCAAGAGGAGAGTGAACTCATTGCTCATGCAAGCCATCTTGCTAAGCTCTACGTACTATGCAGTATCCTTGGCAATGAATGGTGGCGGAGTGTGCTTGCTTGCTTGCCGTGTCTGCCCCCTCAGTAGTGCGCTTCATTTCACCAGCCTGGTGGAGTCCTCCACTCACCAAGCACCCTTGGTATATAGCCACTACCGAGCTCGAACACCATTCATCCACGGTGACAACCAGGCAGACATCTCTTCACTGGTCTATATTGCTTCCCAGGCTCCGATGAAATCACGCTTGTCTCACGAGACCTTGAACCCATTCACAAGTTCATTCTCATCATGGCCAGGGAGAAAGAGAGAGAGAGAAGCAGTGTCAATAGCACCAATACAGAAGCGACATTAGCGCCCTCGTCCAAGATGAGTTTCAAGATACGCTTCACACCAAGCTTGGTGCCTTGCTTACAAAACTCCGACCCTATTCTTTGGTGGCTACCTATTTGTCCTCTTGACCTTCATTAGAACGACCAGGTGAGCCGAAGCAACGGTACCAGTGTCGCCGGAGGCGACACCCTCGCACCTACAGTGCTGCGGGCCATTGCACTATCTCTCTCTCTCACTTTGCGCAGCAATGGCAGTTAGTCCGATAATCGCAATTAAAGCACACACATCTGATGTAGCCGATTATGGATTGACACATCGGCACACTGGCAGTAAGGCAGCCGGACACGGTGCGCGTTCTCATCACCGACCCGCGCATCTGCTCATCGATATGATGCTCCCAACGCCAGAGGCAAACTTGAATCTCTCTTTCTCTCTCTCTCTCTCTCTCCCTTCTACATCTGTCATCGGAGTCGAGGTCAAACATATGACAGGAAATCCTTATCTACCTTTCACTAAATACGAGCTAAGTATATGATGCGCACAAAACGGACATTTTGTTGTCATATGCATCCCTACATCAAGCAGGGCGGCCACAAGTAGTAGGTGGATTGTCATGTTCCAAATTAGTGATGATTATCGTTGGGTGGGGGGTTACTCATGATATGTAAGCTAATCAAATGCTCAGGTGGTGTCACATCAAGTTGGTGTGCTCGGAGGTACTCGGGGGCAATCGTCGCAAGGTGTAGTCAGTGAAGCAGTTGACGCGCGATGTGCCATCACAATGGCCATCACAGTGACTGGTCAGACGGCATCGCAAGCACTGTGACTGGCCGCGCGCGACGCCAACAGTGCCTGGCAGCAGTGGTGTTGTTGTCTATCCATCTTGATCCTCATGCTCAGACCACAATCGCAGTGGCAGTCCAACAGCAGCTGCTTAGTCGTCCTTCAAAACAAAATTATTATGAGCCGTGCGCAGTGGTAGGACGAGGCGATGAACTCTGGACAACCCTCTGCGCTCTACAGCTACCTTGTTCAGGTTTCTTGGCATGTGGACCATACTACTACGGCAGGGGTTGCGAGAAATCTACCTTGTCCTAGTCACCACCACCACCCACGCGTGGTATCGGTCATTGCTGTTGGTGAATCTAATTGGAGAATCTTGTGACCCAGGACAACAATGGGCAACACTTACACGGTGTAGTGCACCAGCACGAAGACGAGTGCACCTCTACATAAGATAAAATTTCTTCCCTAGTTTTCCACAGAGCTCGTCTGGGAAAAGTTGTGGAAGAAATTGTTCCCGAACGAGCTCATACCCTTCACCACGAGACCTTTAGCTGCCAAGAGGCGGTCAAGCGGGTCGTCAGCTCATTGATCGGTCAGGTGACTATCTCGCATCTCGTTTGGCTCGATCTCACTAAGAGACCGCACTCGGCTCTCAGTGTGGCTCCATTATCTCTCGATCATCATCGCCATCACCACATCGCAACAACAATGCGTGTGCTTGGCTGGCTGGCTGTCCGATTTTATGAGTTTGAAATTGCTTTCATTCTTGGAAGTAGACACACCAGACGGGAGGCCATCGCAGTCGCGGTGGTCAAGGCAACAACACCACAGCCGACACTCTTGCCGCCACTGGGCAACGACGGCAACACCAGCTCGCCCTACGCTCGCGCAATAATAATAACAACAAGATCACAGAACTCGCCTGAAGGATCTCTCCTCCTTCTCAAGGTTGATTCTACCAGCAGAACGTTCTGTGTCCGACTGGTTTGGCACTAGTCGCCGAATTGGACGATAGCACCACTAGGACACCAGTACTTCTGGTCATAGATCACCACAGTTATAACTAATTCCTAAAATAATTCTCAGAATGAGGGGTAAAAGAGTCACCTTGGTAGGGTCACCTTTGTCACCGCCAAGCTAAGTTTGTGCGGAAGAAGCCAATGAGCCCACGGCAATTGACACATCCCTGTCCAGGGGCAGTTCTCACCGCAGCCACTATCCGATTGCGCTCACGCGACCTCGTACTGTGGTGTTACTAAACGGATGCTAGGCTATTTAGGTTTGGTGTGTTGAGTGCTTATCTTCCAATGCCACGATCCACGCAAGTTATGGCAACTAGAATGTCACTCTTTTGGTGGCCATAACTTGCGTGGCATGGGAGCATGTGGCAGTGTTGGTCTGTGGTGCTAGTGTGCCCATCATCGCCATCACGCGCAAGAGTAATCGTTGGCTGGCTACTGACGTGTAATCGCCAAGGTGTCCTTGTCGTCTTCGATGCGTGTGCGCGCGCACCGTCCACTGAGTCAATGGGTTTAATGACTCCTGGTTGGTTGTGGTGGCGTCGCGCGCACACGCTCCACCGATGCCAACGACCAACTCGGTGCGCAGCACTTCTCTTCGCTTGAGAATATTCTGGCGAGCTGCAGAGTGCGATTGCTGCAGTCCATTGGCACTTGGCGGACGGACCCGTTGGGGGACTGGGTCCTCCAGGTCCTTCCAGTTCTCTCACTGCACGTGTGTGACTGCCAATGCGCCATTGCCATCAGGTTATCGCCCGTTATCGCACCCAATGATTTCGCAATTACATACGCGCGCCCTGGTTAGTGCGTCGTAACCCGTGTGGGGCTTGGCAATGTCGATACCGCATGACCTGGTCGCCAACACGAGGTCAACCGACTAAGACCAGACGCGTGCCCACACGGCCAGGCATTTTTAACCATGGCTATGCACTGAAGAGGACTCCACTTAGATAGTACCACTTCACCAGTTCGTTTCTCTATCTTAACTTCTATTGATTGGTATAA
>WURS02023186.1:0-11883 GCA_011762765.2 Rhinocypha anisoptera | reverse complement strand
GATAGAAATCTTGACCATAAAAGCGTTCTCCTAGAAAATGGGTGTCAAACTGACGGCCCAAAGGGCCCGTAGTTTGATGACCCGCAGCCATATCTGGCTTGCGTCGTAAGTTCGTCATGAAGTAAATGAAAGATCGTCGCTACCGCTCCAGCTGGAGCTCGCATCATTCGCAGTAGGGCAAATGGTTACTTGACAAACTGCCGTTTTATCATGCATAGAAATTCTGCGACATGCCGTTCCAATACAATAGAAACACGAAAAAAAAACTTCTTTCCCTGGAACCGTTTCGCTCACAATACATTCTTTTTTCTCGTACAGAAAAGTAAATCGTAAAAATAAAGCAGTAAATATTTACTTTTAGGGAATTTAAGGATTGTCTAATTATTAAATTCTATGCCAGTAAAAATATTTTAGTCTAGAAATTGTCTTTTCCTTAGGTAACCGGGAAAAAAAGGATTGAGTAAGATAATAATTTAATAAAATTAAGAATTGTATTACTTGTTCACAAAGATGAAAAATAAAAACAGAAAATATGCAATCAAAGAAATGTCTTAGCTAAATAAAACAAAAGTCAGATTAAGATAAAAAGAACTGTCATGGAGAGGAACTCAACCTAGCTTTTTCACCGATTACTGATCCCGCAAGAAATTCTTATATTTTTTTAAAAGGAAGAACGTAGTTAAAGCCGAGAAAGGACAGCAGATCGCAATTTTTTGGCTCCAATAATCCACTTATCTTTGATTGGTAGACTACCTCAAAACATTTTAAAATAAAAAAAGACATCGTTGGAAAATTTCCCGCACAGAATGCTTTAAGGATTAAGACTAAAGTATTTCATATCTCAAAGAAGCTAACATGGTGTAAAATTGAAATTGGTACGAAATTGGTACGATGGTGTAAAATTGTTTACATCGTGTAGGATACTAATACCATCCTTTAAACTTATCTTTTCCAAGAATCCATATGAGTTTATATCATATCTGGTATAATACTTGTTCAATTGGTAAATTAATGGCTGTTGTACAATTTAAGAAATTCTTTATCAAAAAGATAATTCCATAGCGAGGTTTTCACCAAACGATACTTCTTTTTTGCCCCCCCATGAATCTTTCAAGACATTCATAGCCATTCAAGTTAAGGTGAATAGAAATGAAGTCGAAAGAAACGCCTGCACATCTGAATTTCCGATTATGTGATCGCCTCTTTTACAGTGCAGTAGTAAAAAAATCTTCAATATTGTAGGCTTATAATTCCTCTCTTATTTTTTTATAAATTGAGAGAGAAGCAGCAGCTTTAAATAAATTATCCTAAAACCGTTGTGAATTTCAGAGTGTCGTGTGCATTACGCCTTGTTACTACAATTTACTGGTGTAACAAATAAAAATTGCACAAGGACTCAAGGACAAGGTATATGCCTTCTTTTCCCCTCAGATTCATTCCCACCGTACAAAAAATATTAAAGCTTTCATTTCGCTTAGAGAGGAAAAACCGCAAAAAAAGGAGACTCAACCGCCTTGCTTTCATGACAGGCAACTGCCCTTGAACGTTAGTGTAATTGGTCTTGGGATCAATCTAAGTATACTTGTGCGAGGAAGAATATTTCGAGCATAATTGTATGCATCATTCCTTCCCTTCCATCGTGCTAAGATGGCCACATCAGTCTACCTTAAAACTTGCGTGACCTATTCCCACTTTATGTGTGCGTGGCGCTTAAACGCTGATGGCTTGGGGTCCCCTTGGAAAACTGATGATGATTCACGTAAAAGTTTATCGTGACTTCAAGGCTAAGCTGCCTAAGAGACATTAGAAAAACAAAGAGTAGTGCAGTTGTGCATGTTCGGTTGTAATATTCTTCAACGCCTACTTTATACGCATCAGATGAAGCCTATCCTCCCTCACGACTAAATAATTATTGTTCATATTATCATATAAATATTTTTCTTTGCGGTCTTACCCAGTTCACTCCATTGTCCCACCTGTTCATTTCTACTCCATCTTGATTCTCTGGGTCAACAGCGAGAGAAATGAAAATTCTCTTGCCTCCCATTTCAAGAGCCTAGAATCTATTCTCAGTGTTGACGTGAAAAATTTTACATGCATTCTAACCCCTGGTGGTACACGATGTTCATTACAAACGCAGCGTGCTGTTCCACGCAATGCTCTTGCCGCCATTATGCAACGAGCTTCGACCGTGTTAAGTCAATATTAGGTAGTACACGCCATTTTGCGGGGTACAGTGAATACGCAATTTTGGAGGTACATAGTTGATTTTCTTGCGGCCCCGTCTTTACTAGTATTACCTCCCATTTCAGCGTCAAACCAGAGGTTATTTCACGGAAATCCAAAATTTAAACTAGCTTCTCATATATTTAAACAATTAGATATTCTCCCATTAAGACATTCTTTCGAAAATGTAAGCATTGTGAATTGTACTTGTAAGTAAAAAATCTACAAAGTGGAAAAGATGAATTATCTTTATATTTAAATCAAACCTACGCAATAGCTTTCCTTTGAATGATTTACAACAAGGAACGAAACAAGCTCAGGTTTTACTTTGTGATATACCTCCATAACTTTATCATTATTTATTTATTTCTCAATTGGCCACACGTAGCACTTACGCCAGTTACGGTGGACAGTATAACAACATTATAGAGTGATGGTTTTTTAATAACTATTATATTTCCACAAAAGATCATCACTCTATCATGAAATTCCACTAAGTGACGGCCTCCACAGTGAACTTTGTTATAACAACATTATAATAACAAGGACAAAACACACACACATCCACGCCCTAAGTGGAGAATGAAAAGTCCAACTAGTCATGTTTCGAACCCGCGACCTCTAGATTGGCAGATGAGGGCGTTGCCCCGCCGACACCGAGGCCGGCAAAACCTCTACATAAATAAAAACCTCTGCACACCTAAATAAAATTTGCTAACGCGACATGGATTTCAACTTTTATTGTATTTTGTAAAAGTTTTTATAAAAGTTAAATCATTTACTACAATACCTGCTGAAGTTACTCGTAGATATTCGAGGAAACCCGAATTTTCTCATTGATTTTTGAAGAAGCGTTGTCAGGAACGGATGAAATATTTAATTAGTAAAATTTAATTTAGCTAAAGACGTCATACATTCCCAGGTTCAAAATCCGGATTACGATTCTGAGCAGCCCACATTAAACTCAGCTGTAAAGATTACTTGAGGGCCAGGGACTTTTCTGGGAAGTGTACTCGGATCAGAAGCAACGCCAACGATTTGTGAGACTTCCACCGAGAGGCTCGGTAAAATACGTTGTACTCGTAATCCCTAACATCAACCTGGAGGTGGACTGGCAAATTCTGCCCTGAATAGTTATAATTTTTTTAGTACACTTGGCAATTGGCACTACTGCAATGAAAATGCTATCATGTGGACAACTAATATTAACAATTTATTTAAGAATATATTTTCTATTTATAATTATAATATGCCGTTCTTAGTATCTATCTACAGGTTATTAAATATTAGCCTTTTGAAAGCCTGACATACTTTTCTTTTTATTTATTATAATATTTGCTCCAAACAACTCGTTTATTTTAATTACTACTGCTGTTACAACTAAATTCAGTTCAAATAATAAAAATGGTAATCCATAAGACTTATTTCATTTTAGCTACATTTTCATACTTTACTAAATACCATAGCTATATGTTACAGGAACTTTGTCTATGTTCATACGCCAATGGTAATGTATACTGGAATATACGTGAAATGTGCCTTTTTGTGCTCTGTATACGTAAGCCGTAGCAGTATCTGACAAATGTTTGACGCTGAGAGAAAGGATCTAGTAAAAAATAACATGTCTCAATGTCACTTTTAGTGTTTCCTTGTAATTTTGTCTCGATTTACTAGGGTCAGAAATAAATTCATCATTCTAAAAAAACTGCGTCCGTTTTCATAGCGACATGCCTAAATCCTGTAATGAAAGTGACTGCACTTAACCAAGCGGAATACACATTGCTGAAGCAAAATAGTCCGTAATATGAGTGTTAAAATCACCATGCGGACCGTGCTTTTACTCCAAGCGCCCGTATTACACTCCTCGCCCTGCCCCATTTCCTCCACTCACTCTCTCTCTCTTTTGCTCGAATCATCCATTCCCGGCTTCCCCGCACCACTTTATTATGTTGAATGCGTATAAGTGCTACGCTCTCCTCCCCTCTTCCCACCCTCATTATGGGATATGCTCAAGGCAACAAGAGGACTAATGGCCCGTCTCCGCCCTCCCATCCACTCCAACTTTGTACACTTCAGGCTCGAGAAAAATGATAAACCCCCGGCGACCTCCTAAGAAATGTGCGCAGGCGCCAATTCGGAACCCGAAAGACGACGCACCCCCCCCCCCCTGAATACACGCACGATTGATTGCCCCGAAAAGTTACCTCGATGTATTCAGATTCAAATTATTCGTACTTGGTCCTATCGACGACCTGTATTGCCCCTCTGGCACCAAGAGTATTGAAAGACGAAACGCCGTCGTACACAACTTTCCATAATCCAATCTTGAATGTCACTTTATAGTGCAGATGGAATAGCAGAAAAATTGTTTGCGCCTCGCAAAACTTCGACTTCGGGATATTAACCTGCAAGCCGCCGCAATAGCGTGTGGAAAGGGGTGAGCCACCGCCATATGCATGCGCTACTACATGCATGTATAGTGCGAGTGCATACCTGCATGCTAGTATCAGAAATTATTCACACGTAAGGAAACAACTTGCATCCAAAAAATTCATGGCAAAACGTAATTCAGATCTTGCGGGAACAATATCAAACTACATATGAATAACGTGCATGCAAAGTAACTACAAAATATATGTATACACTTCCTTTCTTAACTAACACCAGGGTCATGTTTATTTTTATCTCAAATTGTACGAGAGAAAAATGACATTTTTTTATCTATCTTTTCTACAGTCAATCTCCCTGATTTTAGGCGCTTGATTTTTAACCACCGTAGTACAGCGGGGTTTGTAATGTGTCTTTAACGTCTCCATTACATTAAGTCTAAGTATTCTGACTCCAATTTACAGAACAAATTCAACCTATATTTTAGGATATTCACAACAAGTAGAAGTAGCTCCCAACCTAACACCACCTACAACATCGCTACACTGCTTTGTTGATCATAATAACCTTTCTCAAATCTAGCATAATTATAACTCAATAAAACAAGAAGTCTGGAATCGTGAATTTTACTATATTTTGGATTTTTGCTGGTTATAAAGGTGGCGTAGATATTGAGAGTGTTAATTTTTGCAAATAAAAATTGATAATTCTTGTGTTGCGTTAATATTACATGTCCAACACATCTTAATAGCTTAATGGACTCATTTTCACACTTTTTCTTAAACAACTATTTTACAATATCCCAGTAGGGTAAATACCCCAAATTATCCTTCAGGAGGAGAATATTGGGCTATATACCTTTTTTGCTAAACCTATGCTACATGAGTAGAAGTTGAACATTTTTTGGGGACAAATTTTGAAGTAAGAACGTCGAGATCTGAATTGTGAGTATCATTACCTGACATCTAAAAACATCATTCCGAAACACTTTAAGTCATATAGTTTTCAGTTTAACAGTGATCCGAGGAAAACAGGGCCTAAAAAGATTAAATAAGTGTTATTAATTTTCCCTCAGATATAATGGGCATCACTCTGTTAGTCAAGATTCCGCCTATATTAAGAAAACTTTTCAGGGATTTATAGATTTCCTATGGACTGCATAAATTCCTTCCCATATGGTGCCATTA
The DNA here is from genome assembly GCA_011762765.2 of Rhinocypha anisoptera. NCBI lineage: Eukaryota > Metazoa > Arthropoda > Insecta > Odonata > Chlorocyphidae > Rhinocypha > Rhinocypha anisoptera. Next base: position 6,082 of record WURS02023186.1, on the reverse strand, counting down.
CGAAAAACTTGCCCCAGACAATTCATCGCCACAGTGGGAAAGGATCAGCAGCAGCTGTGGCTGAAGGTCAAACTTTTTTCACTCAGTCGGTAGCAAAGATGTATTGAAAATGTGAACATTTATTAACGGAACAAAATTAATCAACTTTGGTCATTAAAACCCCTAAAATAAATTAAATGGCCATCATTAGTATTTTTCTACACAATATTCTGCCAAAAAAATTAAAATGTCTACTCAAATTAAAATGTCTCTCTGTTTTGATATTATTCTAATAATGAGCCATTCCAACTGGATGGCATTTTGGACGAATATGGACTCATGCTTTTGTACAAAGGCATAGAAAACATCATAGCAGTTCTACTACAACCTTCCATGATAATTCCTGCCTCACAATTTAAAATTGCAACTGCAACTAGATTTTATTGACCAAGGATCCGGCTTTCTACTCCCCAGCCAGCTTGAACGGGGTGACTACGGCATAGGATATATCCGAGGGATGGAGAGGAAGCGAAAGGAAAGAGGCGAGAAACGAGATTACAGCATACCAACTGTTGAAAACGTCCCTTGACAGCCCTTGCTTCAGCAGAGGAAAAAAAGTGAGACGGCTTCCTCCCACGTTATGGATAGCCACGAAAGAAGGGATAAAAAGCCAGTATTTAATCGAAGATGACCCGTGACACCTAAAGGATCCTCCGCCAGAAGCGACCTTTTTTGAGGACCACGGAGTCCGTGTCGTCCCGAGCACATGGGCGCAGGTACGTGAGGGAAATCGTGAAACGTCACGTGAACCGAAGGGAAAAGCGATTCGGAATGGGCAACTTTAACACGTTCACCACGACCTGCAGTTTTAAAAATAGGTACCCTTCCCGAATGCGATATCTGGCTTATTTCTGCATGCTTGGAATATTCGACCAGACAGATGCAATTTTTTTGCAGCTAGTGGAAAAATCTTATCGAATGATTTTCTTTTCCAATTCGTCGAATTTTGGGAATAAAGACAAGAATTAATGCTCAATTTTTATTAGAACAGAATATAATGAATTTCTGTGGAAGACGTGCCACTTGTGAACAAGAAAATGGAGACCAAAAACAGAACACAGCGGCCAAAAGACAAAGGGTACAAAAATTTGCATCTATACATGCATATAAACTTACATACACACAAATGTATACCCATTCATGGATGTGCACCTTTTACATCACAGCATGTACAACTAGTATTTTGGTGTAAAACCAGATATATTGATATTTAAATCTCTTACTGACTATAGTGAAAATGAACAAAAATTGACCTATTTGTCAAGAAGATAATCATAATATTTTAATTTTAAATTATTGATAGTGCTGATGTTTTTTAGTTATGCCCCTAATTGGTGCAGAAATTTAAATATTATTTATTAATAAAAATATATCCACTTAACATTCTAAACATGGAGAGTAATCGCAAAAATAATAAAATATGAGTGTAAACGTAGAAACAATTAAGCTGCGGAAAAGAGGGCAGAAAATTCGTAAATAAATTCTTTTGCTATTTTTAAGATCGATTAGAGGATACATTGACTAAGTAAATCGATCTTACATTTTCATTAAGAGCATGTAAGAACATGTTTGTTCGTAACCTAATATCAAATAAAATCTAAATTTATTCTTAGTACTTTACGCACCAACCAAAATCCCCACCAATCAAGACAATTCATATCCCAATGCCATACTTTGTCATGTGGCTTAAAGGTTATGCATGTATATGTAAAAGGAAAGTGATTGGAAGCAAATCTTCGTGGTCTATATTGCATGAAATCTGTGAATTCTACCAAAGACCGTGTACTGTTAAGGCATCGCCCGGAATAACTCGACTTCTGCACAAGGACGATGGCTTTCGACTTATGCATAAATTTGAATGTGCCCAGTAAGTCCCTCATGATATACATAAAATATCATGAGCCATTAAAAAAAAAATTCTCCCGCTTCTTCGAAAAGATGGCTCGTGGCTTTTTCCAACCCCCAAACCAACCTTTTTTCACGATCCTTTCTCCCTTTCTTTCCACATACCGTCGCACCTTGCTTCGAATCCGGCTATTCGAGTCCACATTCTACGCCGCGAGATGAGGTTGGCTTCGTGAAGTCTATCTACGTTCAACGAATCTACATATGTCAAGAGGGCTGGATGCTTGAAGTGACTCCCAAGTTAACGGGGAATGTAGTGGGAACATTCTCTCTTGTAGCTTCTCGGTTGAAAAAATTCGAGATCCATTACAGGACATCTCACTGGTTGGATGGACCAGTTCATATGTCTACAGTTGTCAATTACACCACCGTAATGTGTTTATGCAACTTGACAGACAAAACAAAGGTTGATTGATGAGGGTACATTATACAGGCACACATGCGGAATTCGGGTAGAAATTCTGAGACATGATTCAATGAGTGAGGAGACGGTATAGTTTAGAAATGGGATGGCTGATACGTGATTACCTTATCGATAATCAATAAATATCTTCTTTTCAACATAAAACCATTTAAGCCTTTTTTGGGATAGCCAAGACTGCTTTTACAATGCGAGTCGTTGTGTGTCCTGCCGTATTAGAGACTGCGCTTCTCGAACCTCGGTCACTTTAATCAATCGATCATGAATCCGAGGTGAGGAACGTGTCAACCAGGTTTTCATTTCATACCAAAAGGTTTATCGATATGAATTTTTCTTAGGTATTCTTAGTGTGCACATTGCTCTATACACAAAATCGAAAGAATAAATATTAAAAATTGCTATGAGAAAAATAGTTCTACTGGCCTACAAAGTTTTAGGGAGGCAGCAGCTTCATAAAGCTTTTTACTTGACATAAATGGCATCATCATGAGCTTCGAAATACATTCCTTCTAGTTGGTGACATTGATTTTTTTTTAGACCGTCCAGATTCTGAATGCCCTCTTAGAAATCCTCGTCTACTATTGTATGTACACTATGTGCTATAGTGAGGATATCCCGAATGTCTTTAATAAATGACAAAATGCCTTGTAAGTGTAATTTCACTTCAGGAAACAGAAAATTATTGGCAGGCACTACTTATTGTTAGTTTAGAACTAGAAGACATAGCCAAATATCGGTCATCGTACATATTAAGGCGGAGTGTATCTGACCAAAAACGAGTCGTTGATGGACTCGTTGCGAAACTGGAGGTTGTTCGTTCCTAGAAAACCAGACACCAAATTCATAATCCTCAGCCTTAATTCGATACTTTTCAATATTATTTACATTAGCAGTTCGATCCTCCGGGATAAATTCTAGTGTTCTTCAAAAAAGACTATCAAATATTTTCTGTAGCCATCACAGCATTTGATAGGCCCTTAGGCAAAAATAGTTTAATTTCAGGCGTGATTTGGTGGATCTTGACCATAATGAATATAAAAATCTGAAATTTTCCACAGATTAAATATTTATTTAGACCTAGGTTTCAATGTTGTAACATCTTCATCGAACCTGATGATGATGTAGTAACATTGAAACCTAGGTAAGTCGAAATAATTATTTACTTTGTGGAAAATTGCAAATTTTAATATTCATTAGGTCCGTAGGCACTGGGGTCGTGTCCAACATCTTCTAGCCTGATGATATTGTAACATTGAAACCTAAGTCGAAATGAATATTTACTTTGTGGAAAATTGCACATTTTAATATTCATTAGGTTCATATGCACTGGGATCGTGTCCAACATCTTCTAGCCCATCATGAAATCGTTCATACATTCGGAAAAAAATCTGAAAGAATATTGTTGCTTGGTTCTTCAGCTCTGCATTTACCATTTGGAGTTACCGTTCCTCTTTGAAGCTCATCTTAAAGTTCCTTTTTCCTTATCGCTTTGAAGAACCAGTCTCTCGCTAATCCTTTCTCGTTCTTAAAACCCATTGGTAACAAGGCTTTCTAACTTTCAGTTCCGTTCCACGCCACAGATCAAGAAAACAATGTTAGACTGACAAAGAAAACACTGTTTATATCGTACAACGTTTGTGGGGCTCCTCCCTGTTCTAATGGGAGACCTTCTTAAGGCACGAGCAGCAATCGCTTTGCGCCATCAGCCCACAAAATTAGTAGGCGTATTTTTCATGCGGCATTGCATTTGTGCCAATTTTAAGATCGCTGTAACCTCCAATGGCTCCACCAGAATCCTATACTGGAAGATTTTCATTTGAAAGAAAATATTTCGGTTAATAGCACCAAAGGTGGAGATGGATATAAGAATATGGGGTCTGAAGCATTCACCCTCCTCTTCCCCAATGCATCTACTGAAGAGGAGGTGCCACTACTCTAGGAAGAAATGTGCAGCCTCACCTCGAACAATGCCGGGAAAGGTGTCACATCATGAACTGAGATGGGAGGAGAGGAAGAGGTAGGGGGACAGTAAATACCGCACCAGACATTCGTCATCCCATTTGTTCAACCCCATTAACTCCTGTAACCCGAAGGCGACACAATCTGAGGATGGACTCGACCTACGCTCACTCACTACGCAGGGCCACCAAAGGAAGTTTCTGACATTAAAGTCCGTCGATTAATTTGAGACTCTAGCAACTGTCTTTTTGAAGAGCTCATATTTTACCTGTTTGTAATAAATCCAAATCAATCAATCAAGAGAATTGGGAAGAAATGTTTTTTTCTGTTCGTCTAGGAAAAATTGCATGGCCCAGAGTAGTTTTGTTGTGCTCTTAGTTCAGTGACATTAATTGAAATGAAACTTAACGCGAAAACATCAATATCTTTGATGATTCTATAGGATTCGACGACGAATCAACTGTCAACTCACGCTTGGCATATGGTTCATTACAACAATATGGATTCATAATGTTTTCCATACTTATCCAGAATTTTGAAATTAGTATATGTGATATGAATTATTTCACAGAAAATGTGACAATTTCAGCCACTGTATGCAGTCAGAATTATTTGTACCATTCTCCTCATCGGGAGTAAACCAAAAAACCGCCGCACACTTCCTAATCTACGTCTTTAATCTCCTGTTTCTCACTTCACACACTCCGTCCACTTCGCACTCAACAGTCCCCGCTAATTCTTACACAACAATCCTTCCCGCTCTACCCATTACACAAACACAAAACAAAAACTTTCCAACAATCAACCAGCCAAAACTCTACTCCACATCAACAACAATGAAAAAAATTGCCAATACACGACATCACAACAATAGACCATCAATAGGCTAGACTATAAAAGCTAAATAAGGTATTCAATTTATTCCGCGTGAAAAAAATCAAAATGTCATGGAAATAATTCACATATTGAAATGAGGGAAACACTTAATAATTCCTCTCAAATATTTCATTACACGAGCTAGGTTTCTAAAATACGTATATGTCTTCACAATTTTGATGTTGACAATGTCGACTTCGATGTTGGCTGATTGATAATGATGTTGACAAAACATATCATCGTCACCTGATTATGATATGTATTGTCGAAACCTGGATAGCGTTAAGTAATAAATATTTGTGTGGAATTACTAAGTTTTTCTCTCATTTCAATATGCTGAGCGAATTCCATAAAGTTACGCGTGAGACAAAACGAATTTTACGAAATAATTCACCATTATTCCTCTATTGCTTTGGTTTCCAAAATGGGTGCTACCGCCCCCTGGAAAAACTATAACGATCCTAAATGTGGCTGTAACCTTGGTTGCACGTTGGTTTGATGAATAAAATAAACCAACATAGGATCTCTGTGTGATTTTTTCATAAAATGCATTCATTAGGTCAAATAAATCTAAAAAAAACTTCCGTTCTAATATAAAATACAATAGACCCTTTATGTTCCTAAGTTGATATAAGCGAATTTGTTAGTTATTTTAAACTTATCTTCGTTCGCGTTTACAGGAGGTGTAAATGTATATGGGAACATAAAAATGAATGCCTGTAGATACGAGCCGTGATAAAGTACCTTAAAAAATATGAGAGCGAGTGCCAGAGAGTTGGTAAAAAAAAACCGTCATTAACTTGGAGTTTGTTATATATATATATATATATATATATACTAGTGGCCACATTTCATAAACTAAAAAAAATGACGTAATAATTC